>VNWY01001196.1:0-19065 GCA_009869845.1 Pseudachorutes palmiensis | reverse complement strand
CAAGGTATATAGAAGAGCTCTAGGTAGGGCTTTTGACGATTGTTTTTTTAAACTAACGTTTCTAATGGAAATTAATTAGGCGTATGACGTCATCCAGAGTAAAATCAATTCAGGACGACATGCTTTCTCCAATACTCCTTTCCTCATTTCCGGTAACATTTTATTCAAATTAGATTTTTTTTGGCAGTTTAAGCTTGGCTAAGATTGCATCGGCTCTCCTTCATGACCTTCTGCCTGGTTCTGCCTTCCAACTTCACCGAAAAGCTTTCTCTGTAATTTGTAAATATGCATTAAGAAAACTGTAAATTCTAATTTGAATTGTTCTTATCTTACTGGTACTAGACTCTTGATCCCTTTTGGCTCCTTGTTTTCTTTCTCGTGTTTAGGACGTGAACGTTGCTTCTCCAATTGACCCCTTGGTGCACTTGCATGGAACTGCCTGTTTTTTCTTAAATTGACGGTGGAGAATTTTCCTTTGTTGAGTTCTTTAATTCTGATACGCAGTCGGGTCTGCACGAACTCATTGACAATGATGGTTTTGAAGTGAGGAAATTCATTGAGGATAGCATCTGCGCATCTGGACTTGACATGTGGTTTGAGGAATTCAGTCGCCATGAATTTGAGGAATACTTTTTCACAATCGAGGACGGTTTGTAGAATCTCATCGTTAGGAATCATTAATCCACCTCTGGACAAGTGTTGAATCCAGCTCGTACTGGAACTTGGAACTTCTGATGATGATGATGGGAGTCCGAAAGTTCCTTTTCCGGTTCTTTTAATTCTCCATGCCAAGTAGCCTGCCAAGTACTTCAGTGATTCGTATTCAACGTTGAATAATTGTGGACTTTTGAGATTGAATGTTGGATCAGGTTGAAGTTTAGCAGGAGGTCCTCGTGGTGGTACAATTGGACAGTCCAAGTTTGCAATTATTTCGCTGGCCAAATAGTTGACATCTTCATCTTCAGAAGTGCAGTTAGTTCCCTTAGATTTGCGAACTTTCGATCCAAGGATTTTCAGGCGTAATCTGTAGCGAAAATTAATTGGTCCAGGCGACGGGTTCGATCCAAATGCTCTGACAGTTGAGAACAAAGATTCAAGGATGTCTTGCGTAGTTCGAATGCCAAGCAAATAGTGGACGTTCCAGTTGCCTCGAAGGTCGGCCAATAACATTTTGAAGGAACTGATTGAAACAAGGAACCCTTTCTGGCAGGGGAGTAGAGCTTTCTTCACGTTCTTCACCTCTGCTGCATTCTTCCCTTTTGTGAATGATCGTGAAGTTCGCATTAGGTTCGCCAAGTCATCAAGTCGCCTTGTCTTGCTCCTTCAGTTTCATTCCATATCCAGATTTGATGGGAACGTCGTGGTCCAAAGGAATCTTAGAATTCAGCACATCGAACCCATCGTTGATGACCTTAAAGAACTTTGCGATTTCTGGTTCATTTGGGAAGACGAGCTCGGCCAGTTTTGACACTCGGTTGGAAAGCAATTGAGCCGCAGGTCTAACCTGGAAATAAAATATTGCCAGAGTGGTTTCAACTATATTGTATTTTCCTTACCTTCATTCGTTCGCATTTTCTCATAAAAAGCAACTTCCAGTCCAAGTTGGGACAAAGTTTCTTCTCATCTCCATTTGCTCTCAAAAGGTCTTCCAAATGTGAGATGTTCACTATTTGTCCTGACTCCAATTGAAACCCGTCGTCGATTAGATGATTTCTGATCAGTTTGAGCATGTGGGGTACGTCAGCAAAAACGTAGACCTTGCGCGTAGGATCTGCTGGATTTTCAAAATGTGGCTTGGCTTCATGAATTTCCAGGGTGTTCCAAAGTGCTTGATTCTCTGCACCAAAGTCCGATGTTGCGCATAATACTTTAAACCCAATGGCTTCGACTTGGTTGATGATGTCAAAAAGCATGGCTTTGGACATTGGCGAGTCGTAGTTATAGTAGATGGGCTGTTTCCAATTTTCACAAAGGCCTCTGATCACAGCAACTTGCGCATGGGATGCTGAGAATACTTGGTCTTGCACTTTGTCGAACGTGTATTTTGAATCCAATGACATCTCATCAAACAGAATACCACAGATCCTAGAGCGTTCGTCCATTTTTATCTGCTTTTGCCTTTAAAGCTGCAAGAACTTCGGGTATAATCCCAGGGAAGCATTGGAAGTTTTGCAAATGGAATCTTAGAGTTCGAGGTGCTGGTAGCCTGAAATGAAGGACCTTCCGTGCAGTTTCATAAGCTTTCAGATTCACTGATCGCAGGGCGACAGCCTAAACAAAAAAGATATTAGTGATATATTGCATTTGGTTATTTTGGCATATTTTTGCACCTGAACGATGTCCTGCTTTCCCCATCGCCGTGGTCGCTTCTGTACTGAAGGTGTGAAGTTGGTTTTTGCAGCCTGAAGTTGGCTTTTAAGACGGAAGACTGTGTTCGTTTTGGTTAATAGTTGGACTTCTAAACGGTGGATCTTCTTTTCCATCTTCGCAATGATAGATTCTAAAGTACAAATTGCAATCGTTTCTACTTCGTTTTCATGTTCAATTAGAGCATTAGAATACCTGTATCCTTTCTATCATGAGCGCATGTGCGTTGGACATAACTATGAACAAATTCAGTCTGGGTTGAGCTCTCTGTCGCCTTTCTTTCTTCTAACAATTCAGCGTGTTCAGCCATGTCATCAGTCACCAGCACATTCGTTTCTAAAAATGTGGAAGCAAGTATATAGATTTAGGCTTTTGCTGGTCTACATATTAAAACTGACCTAATACATCTGATTCAAGCAACAAGGCTTCGATTGTCTCCTTGCGGATTTTACGCTCAGCACGAAGTTCCCTGTCTGTTTTGCAAGCAGTCTGCAGTATGGATTCCAATGAGCAAGGCACAGCTTCCAGTTTCAATTTCTTTTTTGGATTCATCCCCATCAATTGATGCTTTAGGTCCCTTTCGTAGTCGTCATCAGTAAAGTGTAACGAACACACTCTATGAGTCCTTGGATTGAACGTCTTGTCGGTACCCTTTTGACATTTGTTTATCCAGCGTCTGCATGTGGAAACATCCGTTGGGAATGCATGAAAGGAGACACCAGACCCTGCACACTTCTTGGAATAGTTGGTGCATCTTGGAAATGCACAAGAGTTCGACATGGCTAAAATGAATGAAATGAAACCTTCAGCGAAGAACTTGAAACAAGATTTGTGGTTTACCTGTCGAGATGAGATTCGGCCAGTAGGATTTTTTCTGTAATTACGTAATACTGAATGTGGACTTTCTGGATGGATAGCGTAAATGGAATGAAAGAACTTACGTTTAATCAACTGACAACTTTATGGCGAGAAATCAGAACGAAAATGTGACAGCCGCATGGGATCAGAAAGTGAGAGAAAAAATTGAGATTTATTTTTTACTCTGGATGACGTCAGAGAAATTAATTGTTCATCAACAAAATCAAGTTGGTCGTTGCTATGCATTACGGCCACTAGCTGAGAAACTGCAACTTCTTATAAAAAGTCAAGCTCAGTTTAGGACAACAAGGAAAGGGCACAGTTAGTTTTTTCCATTCTTGTCCAGTGTCCTTGGCAACATCATGGTCATGTTTCTACATATCACGGCTGAGGAAATCGTATACCGAGTTCGGAATATTCCGAAGGAGGAAGCATTTGAAACATAGAGAATAGCATTTCCCCAAAGACTGAATACCAGAACCAAAACAAGGCTCAACCCGAATCAGTTTGTAATTATTTTATAGCAAAAATGATGTTAACTATATTTTGGAACTAAAATTCTTTACATCCAAATTGAAAGTTGATGACAGTTCTTTAATACATATTTTTGATTATATATCTGCTAGTTGACGAGATAAAGACGTGAAATGATTATGTTAGCAGTAAGTAACTAGTAGAAAATTAGTGATAAGAATGAAACTTTTAGGAGTTTAGCCATAGCTTGAATATTTTAGGCTTCAGGTTTAAGATTCTTCTTGAGTTCGACGTTGACAAGTGATTGGCATTTTTCTCTTTTAGTTCAATTGCCGTCGACCTAGTTGAGCCTCTCCGGTTACTTCACAAGATCCATTGTCTTTGAAAGGTTGACTCCCAAGTAAACCTTGACGAAAAATTTACGTTAAGTTAACATGCTTTCTGTAGTTGTTCTTTGAAAGTTTCAAAATTTATTCACTTTATTAATTATTTAACAGAATTTATTGTGTTGTCAGTAAATAATTTGTAGTGATTACAGCGAATTACACCACCGAAAGTGGAAAAACTTGGTCACAAACCTGTCGAGACAATTCAAAAAGTAGATAATAATACCTTATGAACTGTTCTGCTGGTCGCATACCCTACTAAATCCGCCTCTGACCTTACATGCACGATTTGTAAAATTATATTTCTTCAGCAATCTCCTGTTTACGGAGCAAGGGAATATTAACAAATTACCGCGTTCCGCTGGCGGAATAAAAGTCAAAAAATGATTTTTTTTTGTCAAAAAAATGACGTCAATGTCAACATCTAACAAATATTTAGAGATGTTCTATTTCCTACAAAGAATTTAAAGTGTTTCAGAACACATTTGGAAAGGAAAACCCTCTATGGCAGCGCAGCAGCAGTTCGAATAAGCCGAGTGGCAGTGGAAAGAGAACGGTATGCGGGATAATAAGGATTAGAGTCAAACAATGGCGAATGCCGTTTTACGTTGATTATCCATTCTGTTTTACTTGGGATGAACTCATCGAAATCACGATTGCCCTAATTTGGGTTCTTATAAATATTTTGACCCCTCTGAGAATAATAATAGTCTCACTCCACAACTTTATCTTAAAGAAATACTGGAGCATAATTTACCTACTATTGAATAATGGCCCGTTTCTTCGTCGTGTCTTTAATTTGTTTGAGCATTCTGCTGGCGTCGCTGGTTGAAAACGCAGATGCGAAATGCAGAGGACGCAAGAATGGTGTTGCTTCGCAGAAAAATGCAGGTGAGACTCATCATTTTTATAATTCACATTTAAACACAAATTAAACTAATCATATTTTTAAAATTGGTCGAATCAGAAACTTGCGGGAAAGATTCCAGTGATGGTACCTTCTGCGCCAAAGAATGCGGCA
Organism: Pseudachorutes palmiensis; assembly: GCA_009869845.1. Lineage (NCBI taxonomy): Eukaryota > Metazoa > Arthropoda > Collembola > Poduromorpha > Neanuridae > Pseudachorutes > Pseudachorutes palmiensis. The sequence continues at coordinate 13,959 of VNWY01001196.1, read as the reverse complement.
GCGTGGCCAGCGGCCTCACTTGTAATGACTTTAGTGGTCAAACACGGAAATGCTGTATGCCAATTCCTGAAGCTCAAGATTCATAACCATGATTTTACTATGTTTCATGGCTTATCAATAAAAATCGAATTCAGCAATTTAAAAAAATGTTTTATGTAATATGGAACAGTATGTGGCAGTAATGAATTGATTAGCAGTGAGATTCTGACGTGATAATCGTCACCCACGTAATACTCATGATTCATGAAGTATCCATCGAGAAAAATAGTAACGGTTTTGCTGCACTTGCCAATGGGTAGAAATAAACGTCCTTCCATTCCAGGAGCATAGTAATTTAGAACTACTATGATTAAATTTCCAAATTGCCAATATGAACGCAAAATTATGAAAAAATGAGAAATAAAATCCTAATAAGCCACGACATGTCTTCATACCCATTCCATGTTACACAACCGCATTGTGTGATTGTTAATTGTATATTTAAGTTTCTCCCCTGGATTAACTTGACTATATACAATTTAATTTACGCACGTTTAGAAAAGTGGTGGAATCAACAGAACTTTTAACGCTCACACAAACCCCAAGCCATGCAGCAGGTAAAGAAAGATTTAATTTACCAAGGCCGGCAGGCCGAGGCTTGTAGCTCCTGGAATGCTCCAGGAGACTGCATTTGCGCCTAAGTTTCCCATTCAGGCCACTCACTCCTGACCATTGACATCCCTATTGGCTTCGCCCTATTGGGTCCCTGGGATTGATGAAGGTAGCTGCTTGGATTCAAGGTCGAGGGAGGAGACTGGACATGGTTTGGTCTGGGTGAGTTGTGACGCTGGTCATATTCCACATCTGACCTCTGTTCTGGGGTCATTCCACGAATGGGTCGTCATGTTCTTGAAGAAGCCCTACCACCAGCGCCCCTATCCCCGCCATATTGACTACCATCACCACCACTACGGTTCGAGTACATGCTGGACGGCCTTCACCACGTTATTGTCATCCTGACCCCGTATACCTTTAATTGTTAATTAATCTTACAAATGACAAGGAGAGTTAAGATTGAGTTGAGAGACCGCAGATCGCCGTTGAGGTGAAAGCCAAAGAGAGAGTTCCACTGTGACCGTTAGACTGAGGTGACAAGCCTTGACTTAGATGTGGACAGCGACAACGACAACCAGAGACTGGAGGGTGAATGGACAGAAGATGGCCGAGGATGGCCAAAGTTTACTGGCTAGTGAAGGACGTGACATGGGATGGAATTTCGCAAGGCGAATCGGGAAACCACCAACCAGAGGGCTTATTTTCTCAGAAATTGGAAGGGGATGGACAGATAGTGACAATTTTAGAATAGGATTTCTCCAAAGATTGAATACCGGAATAAGGCTTGACGCGACTCAGTTTTTATTTATTTTATAGCAAAAGTTATGATATCTACTATATTTTGGAACTAAATTTAAGAAATTCTTTACATCTAAATTGAACTAATAAGAAATTCTTTGATTTCTATTGTTGACTATTATATCCTTAATGCTAATATTAATGACGAGATAACAACAACCGCGACAAGATTAATAAGTAATTAAGTTAGTAATGTCTATGACATTTTAGGAATAAGTAAATTGGATCTTATATTGCTTGCTACAGAATGAAACCCAAAACTTCAACATGCGTTTTCCATGTTTTTCTCTAATGTTTCGAATGCACTTTTTTTTATTCAAATCTTTGCATATAGAGTAATTAACACATTCGTTTATTCCATTACTACAGAGAAGTCACTTAGCTTTACATACAGACACTCGAATACGTTCTCTCTTAGCCCAATTATACTCACCATTAGAAACTAATTATTACTTTATTGAGTCCAGGTGCTTTTATACATTTACCTTGTGTAAATTTTTAATAGGCTAATGGAGACAAACCAGAATTAGATTTATATTGTGAGCAGGGCAGAAACAACTGAAAGTAACAACTTGGGATTTAAAAATAATAAAATTGAATTTAATTTTTAAATGGCTCGTAATCTTTAAAACCCACAGAGGCTAGATGCATGATTTATTTTGCCTATTATTTACATTTTTTAGCGAAAGGAGAGCGTAAAATCATTGAACAATTTTTTACCTTTTCTTTCACTTTCAAAATCTTTTCTACGTTATGACTTTCATCTTACTACTTTTTGGAGCTTTCACTTTTTTTTTAACTACGTCATTTTTACGTCTCCTTATTGTTGTTTCTCCTTTGTCGTGTGTTTACATTCAAATGTCTAAAAAGAACTAGCCTAGCGACTCTCTCTCGTATAGTTTTTCTTAAGTAGGATCTCCTTAAAATTGTTATTGTGTGAACTCTGGATTTTATAGCTGCAGCTCATGTGTGTTATAATGTAAATGTGTATATGGGAGAACTGGAAGTTATGATTGAGTTCTTGAGGCGATTGTTTTTGGGAACGATTCTTGAAGGTAAATGTTCAAGTCGTTTTGCAGCTGCTTTTTCGCTTTCTGAAACTTGGAAGCTTCCAAGGAAGGGTTGGGTTAGATGCACGTTTTAATTAGAATCTTTGAAGCTTGCAATATTGCAACAAGTTCAACTGGGTAGGGATGTGCTTGGTTTTAACTGGGAATCATGTCCTCCATGAATGTCACATTTTGGTAGGGCAGTATTAACTTCCGCTTGTCGATTTTCCAGTAGCTGACTTGCGATGACTTAGTGCCAACTTCGTTCTCATTTTTGTCTCGTCGTGTACCTGTCACTCGAGAACCACCGTCTCATTTTCCATTGTTAATTTGATATTGGATTACAGTAGCGATTAACCTTATATATTTATTCTTAACGCTTTATTCATAACCCCTCTCTCTTTAGAATGTTAATTAGCTACAGTCGCCCTAAGGAGTTTTGTATTTCTGTTGGACTAATAGTAGGTTTCTTGTTCTACCCAGCCACCTGGATTACGTCGGAGTATAAATCGACGAGTTTCATCATAAACAAAGATTGCAATGGAGAATGGGATAGCGGGAATCCACCAGTTGATTCTGTAAGGAAAAAGTAGAAGTATGGCGACATTAGAGAGACAGCATGTGTGACGGTCCTTGTCAGAAACTAGTAGCAAAACTTACTTGAGTGGATACATTCGAAGGGCAGCGTCCATTCCGGGAGTGTATGACAAAAAGATGGCTAACACAGTTTCAAAGACGAGCCCAAAGTTCAACACCCAATTCCTGTTTGGAAAGAATTGAAAATGAAACTCAAGGTTTTCGAAGCTTTCTTTACTTCCTTGGTTCATTATTTAGCTTTACCTCATTCCCTGGTGGAGAATTGAATTCCTACGTGTCTTGCAAATGATCAAATCTGCCCATTGTACAACGACAATCGAGATGAAGAAAGCAGTGTGACACGTGTACTCCAATTTCTTTCGATCAGCATAGGTCTGTAATGAATACGTTATGTAAGTAATTGCCTATGGTTGCTATACCGAAGGAATTGCGATTCTACTTTAGTGATTCCAAGCATGCGCCTTGAATATAACTTACCCATTCCTGTCCGTATGAATCTTCCAAGTCATTGACACCCTTGGAATCCCATTGTTTGCGAATTCCAAAGAGATCTTTCGGCAAGAATCCATTTTCAGCCAAGATGATGAAGTAGGCGAAGAATCCCGCAGCAGCTTGAATCATTCCGATTTGTCCATAAGCCATTGAAATCAACCTAGAGTTCATTGAAACCAAAATTTAGACTTCCGAGTTCTAACGTTGAACACGGACACGAAGAAGGCAGCAATGATGCGACGCTCAAGTACAAAATTGGCTGCAAGCAAGTTAACTGTTAATATTTTTTAATTTGGAACAATTTCATTAATGTTTGGAAGCACATCAACAAAAAATTCACCATGAAAAAGTATCACAACAATAAACACAAATACGTTCTGGCAAAAGTGAATTCTACATGGAAGATTTTTTTGGGTCCAAGTCTGCGTCAGCTTGAATTTTTCTAAATGTGCGAAATATGATGAAAAAGCTTAAAAACTAAAATGAAAAGACACCCACAAAAACGGAAAATGTTAAAAGTTCAATATAGTTTCGCCCATCCTTTAGCCAAAATGGCGAACAAGGGAACTGGACACTACTTTCTAAAGAGAATATTTACATTTTGGCAATTCAGAGACGTGCAATTTTTCATAATCTTCCTTTAAACTTTCTCTGCTGTTCTCTAGCGTAGATAAAGGTTAATAAACTAGGGTTACAGACCTGTGATTAACCAAGTTATCACGCCGTGGATTACGTGGCTGGCGTTTCATAATGTCCGCCTCTGGTGCTTCATATGCCAAAGATATGGCTGGAACCTGAGTCCATCAAGGTAGTCAAAGTTCCCACGTGTAAAAGGAATCGACAAAAGGAATAACGGTACAAAAGAAAAATCAAATTAGGGGAATTATTGACTTTGAGACTCATCAATTATTTATTAACTTTAGCTCCTCTTCGAATGGCGTCTAACTTGGACGTCGTGTTCTCTGAACTCTCTCCGTGTTCCCTGGCTATTGTGTTTTCCTTCAATTTATTGATTAAAAGTCCGTGTAAATCCTGTAACTCCCATCGAATTACCGTACTTTTTTTTTATAGAATGTGCGAGACAAACAAAAAGTAAAACTCAAAAAGGAATGAAAATTATACCATATAAAACGAAAATGAAAATGTAAAAAATATAATATCAAAAATTGGAATTTTCCATTATAATAATACACCAGCATTTCGCAATCATTCGCATGGCGAGAGGATCTAAAAGTGTAGCATTTTGATGCATTACAAAATCACAGGCAATTGGTTTCAATGTCGCCAATTACCAGCACTCGCACTGCATGGCGAGATGATACTTTTTCCATAGGTACCTGATTTTAACTAAAGAAATTCAACTTAAGATTTCATTCTATTTCGCACATTGAGGTTTACATCAAGCCTTAACAAAACTGAAATTATAAATGGGGAAGATTGTGAATACTGTTTTCGTTAGCGTGTTCCACTGAGTCATTTTAGCCATGAAAATAAAAATAGAAGCAGTAAAACGGCAACAATGACATGCGGAATTGTCACCAGAACTTTTTCGAAGCCGACGATTACGGAAATTCGTTGCTTTAGAAAATTTGTATAATGCAAAGGAGGCCATCGTCATCTTTCCGTCGTTCATTTTTGTCCAACATCTTACCTTTGATTAACAAGTTTGTCGTTAACGGGGTCACGGGGCTGCCTCTTCATAATATCCGACTCGGCTTCTTCGTAAGCCATAGAAATAGCAGGAACCTACTCGTCCCAAAGCCACAAACAACGTTTGGTAGGACAAAAAGTGGAACAAACAAAAAACAAAATTTCTATTTAAGCATCAAGAACAAATTAATTTGGTCTACTTGAAGTCTCCTCTGACTCAAGTTGGAACTGGAGTTCATCATTATAATCTCATAATTATAAATGTAGAGACCGGAGAATGCTCAGATTGTGTGTTAACTTGTGAACTACACATGCAAAATATGAAACGAATAATAATTAAGTGTACTATTTGCACCTGTGATTAATATGCAAGGAAAGCAAAGCTAAACTAATAATGTTAACAAAGCTAAAAGGGTTAATTGGCAATTTGTTATGATTAGCATTTTGTATAGTAAAGCAAAGCTTTCAGTTCACACATCATTGAAGCCACACGTACATCAATCACCACAATAAACCCCCAAAATAAAAGCGTCCTTGACATCAGGGCACCGCAAGGTCACAAACTTTAACGTTTAAACGTTTTATAACGAGGATTACCTCTCATTCACCAATTTGTCTTTGGTAGGGTCACGAGGAGCCCTTTTCATGATGTCGCTTTCCGCTGTCTCGTACGCAAGGGAAATAGCTGGGACCTAAGCGGAAGTAAAGGCAAAATTGCTTAAATAAAGTTAAAAATAATTACCAGTAAACCAGTTACAGCGCATAAAGCATCTCCGCGCACTGCTTGGGTTATAAGAAAATGGTTAGAAGGCTCATCATCCTTTGCGCAGTGGAGAAAGCTGCATTGCTAATCCCGCAGCAGCAAAGTTAGTAAAAAGTACTTAATTATACGCATTAAAGCCTTTGCTAGCTCAAAGTTAAACTAACCTAATAGTTTGAATTAGCATTAAAAGAGATAGGCAAGAAAGGAAGAAGAAAGTCATTCGCCCGTAGACCCCGACACTCAGTCGCTTGATTAAACCCTGCAACTAACCCAATGCCAAATCATGCATTTTTCACGCAGTACAACTTCAACGCATAAAACTACTTCAAACTACTTGACAGCGAATCAATTTGGGGCGATTACTAATAAGAGTTAAAAATGACTGGAAGAGACGATATATGTTCAAAAACCGCATCTAACTACTTGGACACACAAATGCTCTCATTCCTTGCAAAGATGAAAAGGTCAAAGTTTTATAGCCAGGGTTTCAACTGGAGCTACTTACTATACCAGCGACCAAAGGGTTTTTAAAACATTCAATTATAAATGCGGAACTATATAGAGACTGTCAAACTGGTATTTTCCATGCTGCGATTTTTAAGGCCAAATGTTGCGTCTCATACCGGAAACAGATAGAGTAGAAAAGATACGAAGAAGAATATATAGAAAAAAATTAGAAGAAAATAGTTGTAAAATTAATAAATTGAGTTAAAAAAAATAAGAGAGAAAGTAATGAATTGTAAATGAGAAATGAGAGAAAACGTAAAGTGAAAGTGAAGTTTAGAAGTTTTAAGGCTAAGTTAAAATTGTTAGTTTTCATTTCCCTCTACCTAATAGCGTTGTTAGTGAAATGAATTCCAATTAGAGCTAATCTGGGTTATATATGGCAATTTTGATTAATTGAAATCATATGTGCATTAACCGCTAAAACACGCTTTTTAGTATAATACTTTTGAAAGGTGTATTAAATGTGCTGTTAGTTAGATGGTGATGCTGCCAAGTCTACTACTTTCAAGGTAATCAGTGTCAACACTACGACTACGAAGACGACTAGTTTCATGCCCTGATCGTCTCTTCAAATGTGACCATCCATGAAGCCCTACTGTGTTACTAAAATGTTAAGTCAGAAGTTATGTGCTGGAGTTAGATTATGCTACGAGAGATTAATAGTGGTGTGTGAGTAATGAGTATAAAAGATGTTGTTCAAGTCCTTAGCCGAAAATAATAGAATCGAGTGACTTACCATATCCGTTCCCAAATCAATGCAAAGAATTGTGACTGTGCCCAGTGGAAGAGGAACGTTGAACAAGATAAACAGAAGGAATGGTGAAATCTCAGGAATATTAGAAGTCAGAGTGTAAGCGATTGACTTCTTCAAGTTGTCAAAGATGAGTCGTCCTTCCTCAACACCGGTAACAATGGATGCAAAGTTGTCATCAAGTAAAATCATGTCAGCAGCCTGTTTGGAAACGTCAGATCCAGCAATACCCATGGCCACGCCTGCGCAATAGAAAATGGACATGCATGAAATTCCGAAATTGGAGAAACTATAGCCAACCCTCTCCGTTCTTACTTACCGATATCAGCTTTCTTCAATGCAGGAGAGTCGTTGACACCGTCACCAGTGACAGCGACAATTGCACCAAGGCGTTGACAACCCTCAACAATGATCAGTTTCTGCTGTGGTGAAGTACGGGCAAAGACAATTTCTGTGTGATGTCTGAGAATATCATCCAACTGGTCGGAATTAATATCCTTCAATTCGGTTCCATGAACAACAGCCGCCTTAGCATCAGCAGGATTCACTTCCGAAACCGGAATGTTCAACCTTTGTGCAATGTCCTCAACAGTTTCGTTGCCTGAAGAAATATTCGTTTTTAGTCCAGATACATTTGGAGCATTTTGAATTTATTTTTAAAGTACTACCTTCAGATATGATACCGACGGATTTGGCAATGGCTTTGGCAGTGATAGGGTGATCTCCAGTAACCATAATAACCTTAATACCAGCAGAACGGCATTTTGCTACGGCATCCGGAACAGCTAGAAACATTGAAAAGACATTAGTAGTTATGGATCCGAACTTGTACGAATGGGAATGGAATCCAATCTCCATACCAGCACGAGGTGGATCAATCATAGACATCAAGCCGACAAATCGTAGTCCTGAAATGGGGAAGTTGATTTCATCCGAATCAAACTTAAAACCCAGGGGGTATTTGTCAGATGGAAGCATCATGTCGCAGAATCCTAGAAGAAAGTCACAATATCCCGGTATCATTCCACATGACCAGGAAGCAAAAAGGCAGTTTGTGTCTTGTCACAAATCAATTTACCCAAGACTCGCTCTCCAAGACCGCCCAACTCCAAGTAGGCGTTGTTGAAAGCCTCTTTCATTTCCTCATCCAAAACCTTTTCCTTTCCTCCGATGTAAATAGTTGAGCATCGGTCCAAAATCCTTTCCGGTGCTCCCTGAAATGTGCAGTCAACATCTGTTGTCAAACTGCCAAAGGATAATCTTAGGAATTAGGATACCTTCATGACCAGGAGGTGACGGGGGTCACTTGCATCTTCCGTGGTATGAATGGAAACTTGGTATTTGTTTGTCGAGTTGAATGGAAGTTCGCAAACTTTCTTGTTCTTTGCACGGTAACTCATAACGTCATGAAGAGCCAGTTCCATACATTTCAGCAATGCAGCTTCAGAAGCATCTCCGTTGACTTCACGCTTCAGAATTGGGACGCCTTCCTGGTTAGGCTTGAACTCAGCCCGATTGCAAAGGGTTGCAACCCTAGCCAATGCCTGAAAAAATGCAAATAATTTTATCAAAATGGAGGCGGCTCCGCGTTTCAATTTTCCCGTTATACCTTGAATCCGTCACTAGTTTTGTCATATTGAGCTCCGGATTGATCCTCGGTTGTATCGGCCTCAATAATTTGATTGTCAAACCACATGTGAGCCACTGTAAAGACAGAAGTATTTTCAATGCAAGCATGAGCGTCAGCTAAAGTCTCGCTGCTACTCTAACTCACCGGTCATTCGGTTTTGTGTCAATGTTCCAGTTTTATCAGAACAAATTGTTGAGGTTGAGCCAAGGGTTTCCACAGCTTCCAAATTCTTCACCAAGCAGTTCTTAGATGCCATCCTCTTTGCTGTCAATGTCAAGCAAACCTGTGGAAAAAGAAATACTCTCCTGATCGATTCAATGTAACATGGCAGAAAAAGAAGCTTATTCCTTTTGTCTATTTCATCTTTGAAAAGAATCAAAAGGTAAACTGAGAATGAGAGACAATGACAGTCATTGGCGACGCTTGGAATTGGCTCCCATCCTATTTTGTTTGTTCTTGGGTTTACTTTTGACAGGCAATCAGGGTACGCGTAAGTAAGTAAGCAAAAGCATTTACCGTCACAGTGGCGAGAAGACCTTCGGGGACATTAGCGACAATGATTCCAATCAAGAAGATGACTGCATCCAACCAGTGGTATCCCAAGATAAATGCCACAATGAAGAAGACCACGCCGAGGAAGACCGCAACTCCAGTAATGATGTGGATGAAGTGGTGGATTTCCTTTGCAATCGGAGTTTCCCCAGATGAGAGACCGGAGGCTAGACCAGCAATTCGACCCATCACCGTATTGTCACCACAGCTAATGACGACTCCCTTTGCAGTTCCTACAATTAGAAGGTCAGATAAGCCACACGTTCTGAGGTCATGACAGAGGCAACATTTGAAGCAAAATAACAAACCTTCGACGGCATTGGTGGAAAAGAATGCCAAGTTCCGGGTTTCCAATGGATTTTCATGAGTGAAATCTGAGCCTCGACTTTGCGCTGAAATGAGACCACATTTATTATGACATGTCGGGCGGGGCGGTAGACTCAGTGCTTCACTTACGTTCCGATTCACCAGTGAGCGAGGAGTTGTCAACCTTGAATCCTCGAGCTTCGATAACCCTAATATCCGCCGGTATCCGATCCCCAAACTTTACTTCAACAACGTCACCGATGGTCAGGTCTTCAGCCTTCATTGTCAACTTTTGCCCCTCCCGAAGACAAGTAGCATATTGTGGAACCATGTTCCTGTAATTTTAATAAAATGAAACATTAGAATTTGTCCTAATTCATTGGCATATGAAGATTATTGAGGTGATTGGAAAGGTCACGTCTGCTATCGAAAGGTCATGTAACTTCAAATGTAATAAGTTTAATATGGAAAATAAGTTTGAATCTAAAACAAAGCAAAACAAAGATGGCTCCCTTAACCTGGCAGCTTTATTGGCTTATAATCTAAATAAATAATTAAGTAAAAAGCTTACTTAAACGACTCCATAATTCTGGAACTTTTCGATTCTTGGTAATACGAAAAGCAGCCAGTGATGATCACAACTGCAGTGAGTACACCGCCAAGGTACAACTGTGGAAGAAAACCAGTTAATGTAACTGTGATGGCTGAAGATGGCGCTTCTTCTCAACTCTCCTAGGTCATTGAACTTACATTGTCTTTCACCGCATCTTCGTACGTGGTGGCTTGGATGGAATAGGCTACGAAGCAAAGGATCGCACCGATCCAAAGCAACAAGGCAAACCCACCGAATAAGTTTTTACAGAATTTAATCCATTCTGGGGTTTGTTTAGGAGGTGTTAGGGCATTAGGTCCATCACGTTCTAGATTTTCTCTTGCTTTTGCCTGCGTTAAACCCTGTAGAGTAGATACAAAAACATCTGCATGTAATTATTTTTAAATACAAGTTGTATACAAGTTGGAGGATATTTTTATCTTATTTCCCCTAATGATCGTTTCTATTTCTTGAAACTCTTTAGCTTATAATTATTTTAGAATTTCCAGTCGATTCAAGAAGGATAATTTTCCCTTTGAAAAAATTTGACATGAATTTCAAATGAAGACGAGTTCATTTGGATGTCTATTTGAGTAAAGCCTGTGATGGATGGGTTTTAGATAAGTCTTATTACCGTGTCAGGGTTTGTTTGTAGCCTCCTATAGAGTTCTTCAATAGGAATCTTATGATCATCGAGGTCTAACTCTTGCTTAAGATTGTCTAAATTCTGATCCTTCTTCAGCTTCTTCGCTGCTCGAGACATCTGAAAGAGTAGAAACCATTGGGTTAATTAAATGTTAATTTCCAGCTTGGAAACAACCGGAAGCACCGAATTTCATTAAAAACCACCAATTTCAGGCAAGAATAAGGATGCTAAGAAAGGTGAAAGTGAAGGAGAAAGCAAAGGAGGAAGAGAGATGAGAAGGCAACACGGAAATTATGCCAAAAGGAAACGTTCGGCTTTAAGTTAGCATAAAACACTGGGAAATCGATTGATGTTGTATAAATTTGAAGACAAAATTCAGCCAGCACCGTTGGTAAAATTAGTTGGATTTTTACTTCCCCATCACCTTGTCAAATTAGCTTTTGACGGGATTAAATTAAAAGTGACACAAATAAGTGCAACCTCGTGAAGGTTTATTGACTGAAATTAAATCCAGAGTGCATGTGTAGACTTAAGCTGTCAAGAGTTGAAGTTTTAAAACAGCAGCGATAGATCAGATGAGACCCTTCAGAAAATCCTTGTGGTGAAAGCCAAAGGAAAGTGTCGCTAGCCCGCTTTCAATCCTTTCCAATGCAGAGCTTCTGTACCTTTTGTTTTCCCAATGCTGTCCTATTATCATCAGGAAGCGGTGGGGAAGTGGCTTCTCGATACGAATCCTGACGCTCAAACTAAGAAATTTTGATATCCATTGTACATTAATGTGTAGGGACTCGCGTCAACACGCTTGCTGGAAAATCACTTCTTTGAATGAGCATAACTCATTATACGCGTACAAACAAATTCTTTACATTTGCTGGACTAAAAATAACATCCCAACCTCATTTAATTCAGTAAAAATGTTTTGGAATTTTTGTGAAAAAGACACGCCAGGTGAAATCCTGGTATGAATGCAGCCACTGCTTTTATCAGTAATGAGGAAAAGGGAAATTATACTTGGGCTGGTCGTAATGTAATGGAGTCGTTATTGATAGCACAGTTATTCCTGGTGTCAAGAATTAATTCTTTATAGCTTCCTAATTTTAGCACTCGAGGATAAAATTGGTATTCAATTTCCATTCAAAACTATATTCTTATTTATGATCTATCGTTTTTTTATTTCAAAACGTATATGAAATTGAAAAGTGGCTCAAACCACGCGTTAACCTCGTTTGCAGTGCCTCGATTGCATGCAAATGCGTAACCACGTGGAGGACGAGCTAGCTTAAGCTGTTTTGATGATATGAAAAGAAAGCAATGACCTCGCAAACCCGCGGATACTATTAACACTGAAATGCCGATGCTGCTGGTTTTTAAGGCCGAAGAATCTGACTATAGTTATACGGATTCTTTTCGTCAAAACCCATTACTCAGCCTAATACACTCCATTACTTTTAAAGAAAATTTAAGTTCTCGCGCGACATGGAAAGGTGACAAAAATCAATGGGTACATAATTATGAAACCTGGATAATGCGACATTAAACTGAAAATGAAAAACGACAGAGATCGATGCTACCACAATCATTCCATAAATGATTTTTCACATTAATTGGTGCATGCGGCTCAACCAAACTTGGAATTTCACCACATCAGGGAAAAGCCCGGCAAAATTCCAAGTTAGGATGGTACGCAAAAGCGTTTGATGGGAGCGTTACCTGATTCGAGGACATTGTGTAGTCCCTGAGTCTGTTGGCTGTGGCTCACAAACACAGTAGCGACAAGATTGAAGTCAATTTCTTGTCTTAATTAGGCTCAAAAATGAGTAAACAAGGAGTTCGGAGAGGCATAAACAATAATAAAACTGTGATGGCGGTGTTATTTTCCACACGGTTAATGGGACACTTTGAAATTGGCTAATGAATCAAAGGATTATATAAAGTAAAACAAGAGATGCGATGTGAGTTTTGCAAAACAAACACAAATCTAATAGGAAACGGCAGTGACGATGTAGCTTTTGGATTTGGAGAAGGCCGACCAATCAGGAATTTTTAGCACTAGACGCTAAATCCTGAATTGATTTGGATTATAACCAGAGACAAGGAAAGTTCTGCAACTGGTGGTAAAGGAGAGGGATAGGCACTACGTTTTGTCTCGTTGTGAACAAGAGAGTGAGGTCAAAGTGTTATGCTGTGGTGGTCTGGTTGTAATTGGAGATGAGTTTTAAATTAATTACTTTGACTAGAACTTATCAAACTCAGAGTTCGGTTTCAAGCGGAAGAGTGACCAATCAAGATGACGCAGTGACGTCGTCCCAGGACCAATCAGGAGACGCTCCACACTCTCCGCACACACTACTGGCCAGAAACGCTGGAACAACTCCGGGACTCCTGGAAACATAAAAGACAATTGACCTTATTAGTAACCCCCAAGGACATTTACAACTCTTGACTCATTCATTTCGCAGCATTCACTTAACACAATCGCTCTCCTTTCTCTGGAGAGACAACTTTGCATAAGGCTTGCATTCAGAAAACTTTGATGCCGATTTCAATCTGCTATAAAATTCTTGAAGTTTTCGTCTATTTTTCAACTAAAAAAGGCCTTGTATAAACACACTTTCTTTAACAGTTACAGGAAAAACCGCTCTTCAAAGTAAATAATATTTTGCCTACAGATTCATCCCTTATATAACATCGAACTGTGTTAAACGTTACGCATGAAGGAATGATTTCAAAAAGGACGCGATGAAAAGAGGGAGACTTTTCAACCTTTTGATTGGAAGTTTGACATCCCATTTGATAAAAACGGAAACATGGGGTAGTGCCTTGCAGCCAAAGTAGACCACAAGCGAACTTGTGACAAGTTGAAGATAAAAATGTGGTTCACAATCTAGGTCACCTTTGACCTTTAATTGAAGTAGCGTCTCTTAAGGACTACGAATCCAACAAGCCGTTGTCCTTAGTAACAGTAAAAATTCTCTGGCCAAGGTCGCCCCGTGTCAGGTCACAGGGTGTGGTAGTTGTCCAAAGGGTCCCTT
>VNWY01001195.1:0-19092 GCA_009869845.1 Pseudachorutes palmiensis | reverse complement strand
ACCTCCTGCTTCCAGAAGCAAAACAGAAAAGTGTTCGGACAATCGACTTGCAACAATACAACCTCCAGTTCCAGCTCCAACTAGAAACCATATGTTTGAAATGACTTTCTTCTTTACAATATTAGAAGTCAAAGATTAATTTACCAATTATAAAGTCATACTCTGCAACCTTCGAATGGTTTTTGTTCTTAAATTGAGCTTCGTCAGATTCTCGTAGTACTTCGGATTCCAAGTTTATGAAATAGGGAAGGGCTGTGAGTATCGCAGCTGCAAATGTATTCATTTGTAAAGACAAATTGATAACTGAATTCGTCCTTAGTTGTTTTCTAACTGTAAAAATTATTCACAAAAAGACCCATTGTTTGAGTTTTACCTGAATAATTAAATCTAAATTGCTCAGTGTTCAGAGGTGTTAAATTCTGTGTTATGTCAATCAATCGGTCAATCAATCAAGGATTGGAGCCTTTGAAAAGAGAATGCGAAGAGCAGGAAAGCTGCTACCGATAGAGAAGGTCGCTTAAGTCATTGCGGATTGTCTTTATTATTTCTTTTGTATAGACTGACCATGCGTAGGAAGTATGAGTGCCACGTGGTGTCTGCTGTCAGCTCTGGATGAAAGGCAGTGGCCATCCTATCCCCTTGCCGCACTGCCACCGCTCTACCGTCCAAGCTAGCCAGAATGATCACTTCCTCCGAGTTGATTGCAGTGATGCCAGGTGCCCTTATGAACAGAGTCGGACTAGACACGCCACCCTCCTGCACACTCGCATCCACATCCAGTGTAACTTCGAAACTGAGCTGTTGACTCCCGTAGTAGTTCCTGCAAACTACGACATCCAGACCACCAATCTAAAAAGAACAATGAATAAGTCACAACCATGAGCTTTATGATTCTTCATTACTAATTACTGTTATTTGTTGCTTCTGTGGCTCCACTTGATTAGCGAGTAGAATCATTCCTGCGCATGTGCCAAAGACTGGTTTATGAAAGCGCCTTAGGGCACGTAGGAGCTGTTGGTCGTCTGCTAGGAGGAAGACAGCCATTGCAGTGGACTCTCCTCCAGGCAGCACAAGGCCATCTACTGCCTCCAGCTCGGACGAAGTCCTCACCTCCACCACACGCAGGGACGGGCCGCCGATGGAAGCCTTCTTCAAGGACTCCACGTGTTCCCAGAAACCGCCTTGCACAGCAAGCACACCTACTACCAACTCGGCCATGATTTTGATCCAAATGAGACATTACGGTGAGGGATTGCTCATTCTGTTGAATGGACTTTGACAAGAGAAACCACACTCATGGATTTCATCAGAATACTAATCACTCTAATCCTAATCCACATCTGCTCCTGGTTTGCCACTCTCGGCTATATTTCATTGTCAAGTAAGTAATTCCACTTCACTTTGAGAAAGCCATTTCCAGAATCCACAGCGTCTTTTGCAGTGCTCTACCATGAACGGTCAACATGAAGCAACGGGTAAGTGGAATACTAATGCCCCGTAAAAAGTTTGCAAAGTTTAATTGCAGTGTATTTGCAGGTACGTTCCGGGTAAAGTGTGGTCTTAGCGCAGATGCTCAAGGGAGGTATCATCATGGACGTCACCACGGCGGAGGAGGCGAAGATTGCTGAAGAGGCTGGCGCAGTGGCTGTCATGGCACTGGAGCGAGTTCCCGCAGACATCCGCAGGGATGGAGGAGTAGCACGCATGAGTGATCCAAAGGCACCTTGCTCACAAAACTTAATCATAAAATACATAATTAATGAATATGTTGTCATGTAGATGATCAAGAGTATCCAGGACGCAGTGAGCATCCCAGTCATGGCAAAAGTGCGCATTGGGCACTTTGTGGAAGCTCAGATTCTGCAATCTCTACAGGTAGACTACATTGACGAATCGGAAGTCCTCACTCCAGCAGACGAAGAAAACCACATCAACAAGCACAAGTTCACTGTTCCATTTGTGTGTGGAGCAAGGAGTCTGGGGGAGGCATTGAGAAGGATCGAAGAAGGTGCGGCCATGATCAGGACCAAAGGAGAAGCAGGCACTGGTAACTGACCATTTGCAGATAATCCACATACCGCACTCCCTCACTCTTTGCATTCAGGGAACGTGGTCCATGCAGTTCAACATGCACGCGCTATTCATCGAGAGATCAAGCAGCTTTCGTGCATGGACGAGGACGAATTGTTTGGACAAGCAAAGAAGCACGGTGTGTCGCTTGAGTTGTTGAAAGAGACAGTTCGTCTGGGCCGTCTTCCCGTCGTGACTTTCAGTGCTGGTGGCCTTGCCACTCCTGCAGACGTGGCGCTGCTAATGCAACTGGGCGTAGACGGGGTATTTGTGGGCAGTGGGATCTTCAAGTCCAACCAGCCCAAGAAGAGAGCTAGGGCCATGGTCCTTGCAACCACGCATTTCAAAGATAGTCAGAAACTAGCGGAAGTGAGTGAGGA
Source organism: Pseudachorutes palmiensis (assembly GCA_009869845.1). NCBI lineage: Eukaryota > Metazoa > Arthropoda > Collembola > Poduromorpha > Neanuridae > Pseudachorutes > Pseudachorutes palmiensis. The sequence continues at coordinate 16,642 of VNWY01001195.1, read as the reverse complement.
CTTGGGGGAAGCAATGGTGGGACTCAACTGTGACCAAATGAAGCAGGAGTGGGCAACTAGGGAGGCACTCGTCAAGTGAAACTCCATTATCAACTTAAATTCCATGTAGTTCATACCTATGGGGAGTTGGAACGGTCGTTTCTACCTAATTTAGGTATTTTAATGAAATTAAAATCAACGCCTATATTAAACTTTCCCTAATTACGTTAGTTCATTTACTTGTCACTGCTTACGCAGTGGTTTTTAAAATTGATGCATAAGGTCATACGAGTGGAAGGCTTTGGAAGACGTGGAGGAAACAATTAAACTTTTATTTTAGCAGAGCAAATTAAAAATGCTTCTTGTAAATACGTGGTTGTTATCCCAAGTCTTCCTTGTGGTGACTTCTTGTACTAATTGGAGGTTTAACATTTCTTGACGTTCAACTTTCCTGTAGATGTGGGAAAATTTTTTCAGAATTGACTGGATAATGACATGGTGGGGTTCTTAAAAGGAAATTAAGATTTTTAGACAGTCTTAAAGACTCCGTCAGAAGAGGACAAGAAGAGTGGTGCGTTTGTTATTCATTAACATGTTCCCAACAATGCATCGAGCATACATTCCACTACTGATTTCAACGATGGCTAATCTAGTTGCTTCTGATCTCAATTTGAACGTAAGCAAAGCCAGTTTGGAATTTATATTGGAAACGTATTTCATTTCTTCATTCTCTTTCAAGGCTACTCACTTCCACCTGGAAGGAAGTCGGAATCAATTGAGTACATTGCTGGAGGATTCACTCCTGGAGATCCAGCCTGAATGTCAACTGGAGTTTTTTAGTTTGAATTATGTGGAAGTTCATCGCAGTGTGCTCGTAAGGCACCTCAACAACTGCCAAAGACTCAAGACTGTTGTGCTGAAAGACTTACAGTGGGAATGGGACAAAAAGTTTACAGAAAAAGCATACCTGCCTCAACTGGAAATATTCGAATTCAGGGTCTATGACAGTGGAATAAACACAAGCGACGATTTTGAATCCATGTGTTTATTCAAAAGGAATTCAGTAGCAGAAGGAGGGTTGAGTGAGCTGAAGAATATCGAGTTCAAAATAGAAGTCTACACTGGATATGGTGCATCCTTGACCTTTACTGCAAATCATCTAGATGTTACGAATTTGAAAGATCCAGCAATTTGGAGCCTACTGGACGAAGATTGGTTCAGATTTGAATCCATTAGAATAGAGCATTCCTCTCTGGATCTCCAACATATTGAATTTAAATATGCAAATCAAATTAGATTCGATCGAAATCAACTTGTGAATGGGAATTTCGCTGATATCCTGCGTAGTTCTAAATCCGTTGAAAAAGTGTACATAAATGCAGAGTTGCATGATGAGGCAATCGACATGTCGCTGCTTCCAAATGAAACACTGAAATCACTTGAAACCCATTCGCTAAGCTTTCGATGGAGTTCTACTAATCAAAGGATTTCATTTCCAAATCTAACTGTTTTGAAGATGTTCTATGGAGATGTGGATCTAAGGTTATTTGATGCAACCAATCTTCATCACTTAGAACTGATGAAGATGCACTGGTGGAATTGTACTCTGGAAAACGCCAAAACACAAATGCCTCAGCTACAAAGGCTATACGTTGTCTGTGAGGATTTGCATTGCCCAGTGATTGACTTGTCCTCCTTACCTTCCGATTTGAAGGATTTGAAACTGGAAAAAGCAGAAATCACTCTAAGCAACCCCGAAACGACTTTCCGACAGTTGAAAACTGTTGAAACCAGTGAAAGTAAACTACCGACGAGTGTGAATTCAAAGTTCAGTCTTGTGTTTCCAGTGGTATCTCGTGTATTGCTATTAATTGAAGACGCAGTAGAGGTCTTCCCCATCATTTCAAACTTAGTAAACATCACAAATGTTGTTGTTATTGTTCCATTTCTCCCAAGAGAAAGTGTACTGCTCCAATTCAAGCAATTGGTTGAAGAATTGATGAATATTACAATTTCCCCAGAAAGTCTTTCGAATGCGGTAAATATTGTATTCAAGAGGAAAAATTATCGCTGGGAATATGGATATGCAACGTGGTCGTGGGCTAAACTTCGAATCTTTGGCTTCCTGGGGATGTTTGGAATGTATGCCTATAAAATGAGTAGTTCAACATTCAACATTTTGTACGGCATCTACAGTACAATCGTTTACGCAACATGCAGCGTTGGTGTTCTATGCAACTGCCTCAGTGCAGTTGTTTTAATGCAGAAATCCATGCGTAGTTCAACCAGCTACGTTATGCTTGCATTAGCAGTGCTTGATTCACTGTATCTCCTGACATCGCTTTTCATTCCATCCGAATTCATACAATGGATACAATCTGGAGGATTCTACCAGATGAAATTTGCCATTAACGCCTTGAATAAAACAGGTAAATGTGAATATTATTAAGATTATTTTTGGCAAATAAATTACAATTTATGATTAATTTGCCATTAACGCCTTGAATAAAACAGGTAAATTCGAATATTATTAAGGTTATTCTTGGCAAATAAATGCCAGTTTATGATTTATTATTTTTCAGCCTATACTGGGTCCATCTACACCACCATCCTCATTGCAGTTGAAAGATTTGTCGCCGTTTGGTTCCCATTGCGTGCTTCATCCATGTTCTCAACTTCTCGCACTATTCGCTTCATAGTTTTCGTAGTTGCATTCGCAATTACCTTCAACACTCCAAGGTGGATCGAAATGCATCGATGGAGTTATGATGTTTCATCTCCTTATACAAGCGCGTTTACCAGGAACACGATATTCTCTAATTCTACCTACCGTTTCATCTACCACAAGTACCTCTGGTACTTTTTCGTCTACGCCTTTCCATTCTGCTCCATTGTAGTTCTGAATTTCCTCATATGTTTCCAAGTATGTTGGCTCTTAATTGAAAGCATGAAGTATACAATTCAAAGGTGTTTCTATTAACAGGTGGGCAGAGCTGCAAGAATGAGACGTCGTGTTTCAACATCCAACAGCAACACGGGGAATCCATTGACAAAAGTTCTATTAACAGTTGTCTTTGTTTTCCTCATTTGCAATGCACTTAACGCCGCAGTCACTTGGATTTGTCTTTCCAGAAAATATCCATCCTTCATATCTGACGTATTTGCCTGTCTGCCAATAATTCTAAACTGCTCTGTCAACTTCCTTTTGTATTATTTCATGGGATCAAAATTCAGGAGTGTGTTTAAGGAAGTAGTGCGCTCCATTTGGAAGAAGAAAAATGCATCAACTGGACCTCCAACGACTAGGACCACTTCACTATGAAACAAATCTGGTGGGGACGGACATACACACAATTTGTTACACAATTGGTTTAGCTATAAATTGGAAAATCAGTGTCTCATGTTTCTAATTCGCGTTAGAATTAGAAATAGCAAGATTAAACGAAAGATAAATTATTTTTTTAGTGAATTCGCAAACTATGTCCTGAAGAGAGCTTCAGAAATTTTTTTTTCCGTTTGCTTTTTCGAACTGTAGTTAATTCTTGAGAAAGAATTAGGGACAAAGTAAATGAATGTGAATTCGGACCAATGAAGGAGGAGTGGGCAACTATAGGGAGGCAAAATAAAATTATTGGTAAACCTAATAAATAAGCTTCATAAATTAGACCTTAGTTGGTCACAACATTGCTTCAAAACTGTTTCGGCATGTCAACTTGGCACAAAAATTAAAGAACATGCATTAAAGTGATGAAATGCTTCTGCAAAGCTTATCTGATCCTTGACATTTGACGCTTCCAACACGGGACTAAACAACTGCGTAAATTGGAAGTTTAATCTGATGTGTCAAGTTTCAGATCAAGAATCGAAGGTCAAATGGGAATTCCATTTATCTAATCTTGGATAAAACTATTTCTATCCCGTGATTTGTTAGACATTGAACTACCTTGATTCTGTCAAGATTAGAAACCCATGTCAAAACATATAAAATGCAGAAGCGGTTTTTACTTTGGGTATCAATCGATCTAAAGCACAGCTTGAACCATCATGTTCAAAACGCTCAGCCTCCTAGCTACGTTCTGCTTAGTTGCAGCACAAAGCCTTGAATTCATCGACAGCGGAGTACTTCCGTCAGCAAGGTCAGATGTCGCTGTTTTCTATGACAAAGAAGATTCGATATTCATTTTTGGTGGAGCTGAAGCAAATGGGAACGCACTGCCTGAAATTCTGCATTACAACGTGAGCAGCGGCGTGGTCGAAGAAGTTGGTCGTTTTCCCCGAGGAATTGCAGCGGGTACTGTTGGAGGTGATGGAAAAGGAGGGATGTACTACATCGGAGGCTATGGCAACTCGTACAGTCCTCAACCTACAATTTACAAGTCAACGGCAAGGAACCCAACGCCCGTAGCTGTATTAGAAATGCATCATGACTTGCTCCGTTCAGGGCATGCAGCTGTTACGGATAGAGCTGGTGGCGGAGTCTACTTGATTGGGGGAAACCATCCCTCTGGTAAAATTCAAAAGGACATGATCTACTATAATGCAGACACAAACGAAATTGAATTCGTAAAGGACTTGACTTATCCTTCTGCCGGTGCGTCTGCGGCATATGGCGGAAGATACATTTATCTTTTTGGAGGAAGTAGAGATTTCTACACCTTGACCGAAGTTGTTTACAAATTCACTCCATCCACCTTCAAATTGGAAGTACTTGACGAGTGGCTTGAAGAAAAACTCGTAGGGACATCTGCCGTTAGCGCCGGAGAAGATATCTACATCATAGGAGGAGCTTCGGAAGGTTCTAAACCGAATGTACCTCAACTCCACCAATTTAACGTTGTTGCCGAAATGTTCGATACTCATGATGTCCAGAATATGCCAAGGGAGCTCCGTACAGCCGCCGTATATGTCAAGAAACAAAAACGAATTTATACTTTTGGTGGACGTCTCAATCAGAACACAAATACTGACAAAATCGGCTACATCCAGGTTTAAAATAACTTTATGATCGCTTCCTCCTTACAACAAAGTTAAGCAAAATAAATAAACCCGCTTAAAGACCAATTTTTTATTAAGGAATGTGGAAGTAGGTTTCTGTGTCAGTGACCTCAGCTTCTTCTATTTTCGGTAACTTAGACAAACGAACCGCAAAACTGGATTAACGGCAGTCAGTATTTAGCACCTCTAAACAATAAGCAATTTAGATTTAATTATTTAGAAACAATGGGTCCTTCCGTGAAGAATTTTTACAGTTAGAAAGCACCTAAGGACGCAACCAGTTATCAATTTGTCTTTACAAAATGAATACATTTGCAGCTGCGATACTCACAGCCCTTCCCTATTTCATAAACTTGGAATCCGAAGTACTACGAGAATCTGACGAAGCTCAATTTAAGAACAAAAACCATTCGAAGGATGCAGAGTATGACTTTATAATTGGTAAATTAATCCTTGACTTCTACCTATTGTAAAGAAGAAAGTCATTTCAAACATATGGTTTCTAGTTGGAGCTGGAACTGGAGGTTGTATTGTTGCAAGTCGATTGTCCGAACACTTTTCTGTTTTGCTTCTGGAAGCAGGAGGTCCACCTCCGTCACAAGTAGCAGTGCCAGCATTTTACGAATACGTGGCAGCATCTCCTAGCATTAATTACATGTACAGTTTCAATACCACAAAAGAATGCAGGCAACAGAGTGGGTTTCAAGTGAAAGACTTACCTGTCAATTATAGCACGGTAACCAACATTTTCAACCATTATTAATAGATTATCAACAAAACAATGGGGAAGATGCTCGGTGGAACCGGGTCTCACAATGCCCTGGTGTACAATCGAGGAAGCCCGTAAGGAATAGGAAAACTGAATTTGCAGATTTGAGCAGAAATGTCCATATTTCAGACGGGATTATGATAACTGGGCAGAAACGACAAAGGATTCTAGTTGGAACTATGCATCTCTGCTAAAGTATTTCAGGCGAGCTGAAACTTACGGAGGAATGTGGNGGAACTATGCATCTCTGCTAAAGTATTTCAGGCGAGCTGAAACTTACGGAGGAATGTGGCCTGTGAATGGTAATTTCCTCATGTTTTGCATTTACTTGCATTTACTTAATGCTATGTTTATTTAATTTAGACCAACACGGCATAAGTGGACCGCTTTCAATCGTAACAGGGGCACGTCCAATCTACTCTACGTGGAAGCACGCAGCAGCTGAATTAGGTTACCCATTTGCTGATCCAAACGGCCCACAGCGAGAGAGTTTTACGCCATCTGACGCAACCCAGACAAAGGATGGACGACGTTCTGGTGCTTATGAGGCGTACATTCGTCCATTTAAGAACCGCAAGAAGTTGAACGTAGTCACATACGCAAATGTGGAACGCATTGTTTTCAAGGATAAAGTGGCCACTGGAGTCATCTACTCGAAACACGGTGTAGAACGTACCGCCTATGCATCAAAAGAAGTAATCATCTCCGCTGGAGTTTTTGGTACACCGATGCTTCTGTTCAAATCAGGAATAGGACCTTCCAAAATGCTTTCCAAGGCTAATATTGACAGCATCGCTGACCTTCCGGTGGGGAAGAACTTACAGGATCACCAGGGTATCCGGCTTGGTCCCTTCAATGTCACAGATCCATCAAAACTCTCAAATGTGGAGAACAAATTGTCACCTGCCAAGTTTGACAAGTACCTCAACCATGAACATGAGTCTGTGCTCTCTGAGAGTGCGCTTGGTCCCCAGGCATTCTTTGTGTCATCCATTGCTAAAAGCAAAAACGAATCCGACTGGCCAGATATTCAGTTCTTCCATGTGGGGACGAATTTCGGAGGAGATGGGTTATCAGTGGGCACTCCACCAAACCAATTTTACGTTGCAATTTTAGTTGGCCGCCCCGAGTTCAAAAAAGACGTTGTGGGCTCCATTACACTAAATACGGCAGCTTACTTGCAAGGCGAGAGGGACAATGTTCGATTGTCAATTATAGACTACAACTATTTGGAAAGCAAACAGATACAAACAAGTTTTACTGGAAGGTAAACACAAACTTATTTAATAACCTGCCATATCTTAAAAACAAACACACCTCCTAGGTATACAGTTGGCGTTGAAAGTCTTCAATGCATCAGCGTTCAAGAAAATTGGAACTCAGCTCATTCCAAATCCGAGGTGTCTAAAGGATAACGCGCTCAACAGTGAGAAATACTGGGAGTGTTACATTACGGAAGGTGTAAACTGGTGGCATACTGTTGGGACTTGTAAAATGGGTTCCGGAAGTGAGGATAAAAGTGCGGTCGTTGACACAAAGCTAAGGTTAGTGACATCTGACATCTTCATTTGCCTACTGATTCTTCTGCCAATTTAGAGTTTTGGGATTAAAACGACTCCGGGTCGTGGACGCATCGATCATGCCTCAAGTAACAAACGCCAACACAAACGCTGCCGTGATCGTACTTGCGGAGAAGGCTGCAGAAGTTATTGCAGACGAACATAAAACAAAATGAACCAAATTCATTTTCAAATTATGCGTTGGGTATAAAAATAAGATTGCGCTTGTAGCAGGGTGTTGAATTCATTTTCTTATGCCGACGACAATTCATTTTGAAAAGTTGCCGTAAGAATTTCAGACTACTTTAACTATCTATGGAATAAAAACCAGTCAAATGAAATGGTTTTAATTTTGAAAACTGACCTTACAAATTGGTGATTGTCCTTATCCCCTTAAATCCTGTAAACCGTTGAAATGGGAAAATATGGAAAAATTCGAACACTTTTTGTCAACAAAACTAGATTGGAAGGCCATCCTACTTCGTGCATAGGAAAATAAGTTAAATGGTGATGCTTAATTGTCGTCTCTTGTTATACTGTACATGAGTTATAGCTTCAATTGCTTTCAGAATACCATTTTACTATCTCCGAACGATAATTAGCATTGAGTTTATAGCTCTCTTCTTCTAGTCATCAAGTTTTTAAATATGGTAATTCAAAATAGCGGAAAAATAAAGGGATTTTAAAGTGTTTTCAATTTATCTAGCCAGCAGAACTTTTCTTGGTATCTTACAATGATGGCTTTGGAAGACGTGGAGGAAACAATTAAAATTTTATTTGAGCTTGACAAATTAAAAATGCTTCTTATAAATTCATGGTTGTTATACCAAGTCTTCCTTGTCTTGACTTCTTGTACTAATTGGAGATTTAATCATTCCTTAATTAATTAATTGACCTCCAACTTTCCTGTAGATGTGGGAAAAGTTTGTAAAATTGACTGGATAATGACATGGTGGGGTTCTTAAAATGAAACTAAGATCTTTAGACAGTCTTAAATACTCCGTCAGAAGAGGCCAACAGCATTGGTGAATTTGTATTCATTAGCATGTTCTCAACAATGCATCGAACATACGTCCCACTACTGATTTCATCAATGACAATTTTAATTGTTGCTGATTTCAATTTGAACGTAAGAAAGATTACAGTTTATAACTTAAATCGAAACGTATTTCATTTCTTCATTCTCTTTCAAGGCAACGCACTTCCACCTTGAAGGAAATTGGACCCAATTGAGCACATTGCTGGAGAACACACTCATGGTGATCCAGCCTGAATGTCAATTGGAGTCTTTTCGCCTGGACTTTGTGGAAGTGAATCGCAGTTTGCTCGTAAGGCACCTCAGCAACTGCCAAAAACTCAAGACTGTTATGCTGAGTGGCATAAAGTGGCAATGGGATAAAAACTCTACAGAGAGAGCATACCTGCCTCAACTTGAAGTATTCGAATTCCACACCATTGGAAACAATGGAATAAAGACAGCCGACGATTTGGAATCAGTGTGTTTCTTCAAAAGGAATTCAGTAGCACAAGGATGGTTGAGTGAGCTGAAGAATACCAAGTTCAAAATAGAGGCACACATTGGATCTGCATACTTGAACTTTACTGCAACTCACTTAATAATTAAGCATTTGCGTTATTCAGCAATTTGGAACTTGCTAGACCAAGACTGGCTCAGATTTCAATACATCGACACAAAGTATTCCACTCTGAATCTCCAGCATATTCAATTTCAATATGCAAAGAGAATCACCTTGTATTGGAATCACCTTGTGAATGGGAAGGTCGCTGATGTTCTGCGTAGTTCGAAATCGGTTGAAGATGTGGACATTCAGATATACAATGATGAGGCAATCGACATGTCGCTCCTTCCAAGTGAAACTTTGAAATCACTTGAAACTGATTCGCTAAGCTTTCGATGGAGTTCTACTAATCAAAGGATTTCATTTCCAAATCTAATTGTTTTGAAGATGACCTTTGCAGATGTGGATCTAAAGTTATTTGATGCAACTAAACTGCAAGAATTAAAATTGAACAAAATGTACTGGTGGAATTGTACTCTGGAAGATATCAAAACACAAATGCCGAACCTACGAAGGTTGGAAACGAACTGGGAGTTTTTGGATTGGCCAGTTATTGACTTGCTCTCCTTACCTTCAGACTTGGAATATTTGCAAGTGAAAAATGCAGAAATTATTCTAAGCAACCCTGATACTACTTACAATCATTTGCAAACTGTTGACATCACTGGAAGTAAAACACACACAAGTGTTAATTCCAAGTTCAGCTTCGTGTTTCCAGCAGTATCTCAAGTATTCTTGTCAATTGAAGATGCAGTAGAGGCCTTCCCTAACATTCTAAACTTAGCTAACCTTAGCACAGTTGCTGTTGAAGTTACATTTTTCACAAAAGAAAAAATAGTGCTCCAATTCAACCAGATTATTGAGGAATTGATGAACATTACACTTCCCCCAAATACATTTTCGAAAGAGGAAATTATAACATTCAACAGGAAACATTCTTACTGGGAATATAAAGTTGAAACGAAGGAGTCGTCGCAAAAAAGTTTTATCACTCTCTTCCTACGGATCCTTGGAATGTCTGCCACCGAAATGAGTAGGTCAACATTCGACACCTTGTACAACATTTATAGCACAATCGTCTACGCAACATGCAGTGTTGGTGTTCTATGCAACTGCCTCAGTGCAGTTGTTTTGATGCAGAAATCCATGCGAAGTTCAACCAGCTACATTATGCTTACCTTAGCAGTGTTTGATTCACTGTATCTCCTCACGTCGCTTTTCATTCCATCGGAATTCATACAATGGATCCAATCTGGAGGATTCTACCAGATGAAATTTGCCATTAACGCCTTGAATAAAACAGGTAAAATTATTAAGATTATTTTTGGCAAATAAATTACAATTTATAATTTATTATTTTTCAGCCTATACTGGATCCATCTACATCACCATCCTCATTGCAGTTGAAAGATTTGTCGCCGTTTGGTTCCCATTGCGTGCTTCATCCATCTTCTCAACTTCTCGCACTATTCGGTACATAGTTTTCGTAGTTGCATTTGCAGTTATCTTCAATACTCCAAGGTGGATCGAATTTCATCGGTGGAGTTATGATGTTTCATCGCCTGATCAAAACGCGCACCTCACCAGCAACGCAATAATCCATAGTGCTAGCTACCGTTTCATCTACCACAAGTGTCTCTGGAACTTTTTGATATACGCTTTTCCTTTCTGCTCCATTCCAGTCCTGAATTTCTCCATTTGCTTCCAAGTACGTTGGTTCTTAGTTGAAAGCATGAACTCTATAATTCAAAGTTGTTTCTATTAACAGGTGGGCAGAGCTGCAAGGAGGAGGCGTTGTATTTCAGCATCCAATAGCAACACGGGGAATCCATTGACAAAAATTCTACTTGCAGTTGTCTTTATTTTCCTCATTTGCAATGCACTTAACGCCGCAGTCACTTGGGTTTTCTTTTCCCAAAATCATCCATCTTTCATGTCTGACGTATTTGCCTGTCTGCCTATAATTCTAAACTGCTCTGTCAACTTCCTTTTTGTATTATTTCATGGGATCAAAATTCAGAAATGTGTTTAACAAAGTAGTGCGGTCCATTTGGAAGAAGGAAAATACATCGACTAGAGCTTCAACGATTAGGACCACTACCCTTTGAACCAAAACAGGTTGCGACTTTACACACAAATTCACATAGTTTCTGTATAATTTAGAAAACTTGTGCCTCATGTAATTCACTCTAGGATTAGAAATGCGGAGGCCACGTCGCAGGCGAAAGTTCGTTCAACTATTGTCGTAGAATATGGAAAGAAAATCCTTTCCATGACCTTATGTCACTTCCTGATGCTGTAATCTAAATCAAATTAAAACTGATTTTGCAAGTACTCCACCTTGATAGTCATCATGGAAACTCTTTCCTGAATCTATTCATTTAATGTCAATTCAATTCCCAAATGTCATTGGCAGAGATAATCGAAAGCAGATAACAAAAAACGATTTGAGTTTCAAATTACGCTAAATTGACAACAATCAGTTGAGAAATAATCATTACTTACTGAAGCTGAAACTTCTGGCTCACCATGAACATTTTAACAACTTTCGTTTTGCTTTGTTGCGTAGGTAATATTGCTTCTGAAGCAGCAATATCAGACCAAATTTTTCAGAGTCTTGTGAGCGAATATGCATCAGGAGAATCGGAAAATTTTATGGAAGATGGGGACGAGAAGCTTACAGTGGTAAATGGCACTTAAATTATAAGCTGTGTTTAGTTTGTTTTATAATTCATATTCTTTCATAGCCCCAGTTGATTGTAAAGTATGGTTACCCGGTGGAAGTCCACAAAGTGACCACTGCAGACGGGTATATTTTGACCCTCCACAGAATCCCCTATGGGAAGAAATCGGGACCAGCTCCAGACAAACCAGCGGTCTGGCTTCAGCATGGACTTTTGTGTGACTCATCCAACTGGATTATGAATGTGGAACACAAGGCATTAGGTGTTATGGGTTTATTCCACACAGAAATATTATATAATGGTATATAACTTAAAATTAACACTTTAGCTTACGTACTTGCTGATTTGGGCTATGATGTTTGGTTGGGAAACGCAAGAGGAAATACTTACTCGAAGGCGCATGTAACACTTTTACCAAAGCAACCAGAGTTCTGGCAATATAGGTAAGGTGTTTTTGGTATAACTACGAAACCAGTAGTTAATTGTATGCCCTGAAGTTTTCATGAGATGGGAAAATATGACTTGCCTGCAGTGATTGATCACATACTTGACACTACTGGTCAACATGACCTTTATTACGTTGGTCATTCAATGGGAACTACAATGTTCTTTGTAAGCTCTACATCGTAATTTGTTGTAATCTTGATACTCATTAAAGTGGTTTCTATTTGCAGGTGGGAATGGCAATGAATCCGTCATACAACTCAAAGATAAAGCTCATGTCAGCCCTGGCACCAGTGGCGTATGTGGAGTACGCTAAAACACCATTGATGCTCATGGCCCCTTTTGTCAACCAATTAGAGGCAAATACAAAATCAATTTAATTATAATTCAATTACTCTAACTCTCTTTATGTTCCTAGTGGTTACTGGAATTCTTGGGTATGAATGAACTTTTGCCATCGACCAAGCTGATGGAGTTTTTTGGACAAACCATTTGCCACCAAATCAGTCCCATAAAGGGTGTTTGTTCAAACATTCTTTTCCTCCTTGCGGGTTATAGCACTGACCAACTCAACAGTACCCTACTCCCTATTATTCTTGGTCATACACCAAGTGGAACTTCTGTACGGACAGTGGCTCATTTCGCTCAACTTCATAACAGCGGAATTTTCAGACAGTATGACCATGGGAAAGACAATCTACAAGTTTATGGCTCACGGGAACCTCCTGCATACGATATCTCACGTATTACAGCCCCAGTTGCCATCTACTGGTCAGACAATGACTGGATGGCATCGTAAGCTACTAAAAGAGGAATATAACATCCAAATGTAACCCATATAATTGTGTGACTTCTAGAATTGCAGATGCCTACCGTATTGCTTCTGAGTTGCCTAACCTCGTCCGGAAGTACAGAGTGCGTCATGACAAATTCAACCATCTGGATTTCTTATGGGCAAAAGACAATGACATCTTACTCAACAGCCACGTTGTAGAATTTATACAGAAATATGACAGCTCACGCCAGTAATTACATAAACACAGAAAAGAGTATTCGAAGCAAATCTTGAAGAGTTATTTTTCTAACGTAAACAAGTGGTGTTTTGTTAATCAAGTTTAATAAAGTTTGTCACGATCCGAAATCGAACTTCAATTCATATGCCTTATACCTCGTAACAATTACGAAGGAAATTAATATAATTTAACAGTAATTAAGAAAATTAACGAAATAATGAAGCTATCAAGTAAATTGCGCCTATTCTCTTTTGATAGTTCTTTCGAATAAATGTATTATTTTATAGGATTTATTACAGTGATTAAGGAAAGCAGTTTAAATGTTATTAAATAGTTAATGGTTGGTTGCTTTTAGTATGATCCTGGGACTTTCGTGCATGGATTGGGGCATTTCAGTACATGTAGGTAGGATGGATGAAATCCTGGGTGACTAAAATTTTTACTAAAAACATGACAGCACAAGTTTCTATGTTTCCTATCACGGCATCCTTCCATTGCATCTAGATTTTCCTGCTTTCTGAAAACAACAGGTATTGAGATGCGAATTGCATAAGTTAGTTTTCCCGCTTAATTCTTTACAATTATAACCCATTTTGAATTGGATTTACAATCTACTGAAAAATGAACAAAAAGAGACACGCGTAATATTGGGATTCTGAAATGTTGGAGAGAATATATCCATGATTTTAGAATCCAACTTTCATAAGGTTAAAGCAGTAGTATTAGTATAGTTCCGTCAGTAGAAAATGAGATGGATGGAATCAAAGGAAGCCGATAGAATCGAGATCAAAATAACAAAGTTGCGATTATTATAAGTGGATCACTCAAAAGTATATTCGAACGAACAGGAAATGATATATTGCACATTCATCATCCAAGTTCACTTTCTTGGTCCGGAGAAGGAAGTTGGTACATACAAATTCCAATTTACACTTGCCCTACATCCTGGGAGGAATTCCGTTTACCCACCTGGTCTCTATTTTGACCCCCCAGTGCCCCAGTGCAACTCGACAGCGCAAAACAGGAGAAAAATCAAAATAATTTTCAAAAATTAAATCAAAATTTTTTTTTTATAAATAAGAGTTTTAAGTTTAAATGCATATGTGTGTGACATGAAGATTAAAATTGGATAAAGGCGAGTAACAAGTATCAACACTGTAATTTTATTATTATTATATATTGATGGATGGAATTTTGTACGACCGAATTCGAATGTCCCGAATGTTAAACTCTTCTTCTTTTTCAATCATTTGATGCACAGACGCTCTACGTGGCCATCTCCTGTGAAGACTTGAAGAATCATGTGCTCTAGACATCAACACAGGACTCAAGGACACAGAGAACTCGTCTGATCTGGCCATAGATGCATTCACTCCAAAGGGAATTACAAGGAGAGGAAGGCGCAATTGAGAGAAGCAACGCGAAGAAGGACTCGAGTGCAGTATTGATTATAATTTTGATCATTTCAATCCAACAATTTGTACAGGAATTGGAGCCAAATGCTTGAATATGATTAAAGCAAAGTCTACACAAGTATATGAGCTATATACCTTATTTTTAATGCGATTAAAATGAGAGTTCTTAAGAACATTCCTGAAATTCTGCCGTTCTTTCCAAAACTCTACAAGTTGAGTTCTATAAAGAAAAACGGAGTCGTTCAGACACGGGAATTCTAGGAAATACAACCTTGAAGCCTCACACGACGCAGTTACTCGATGAATAAATGAAGCTTCACTGCGTCAAAATCCCACCACATTTGCTTGTTTTTTGCTTTTTTTGCCACAAGTTTTTTTGCAATTCCCCTAATTTTCAGAAGCTTCATCCTAGTAGACTCGTCACTGCCAGAAATGAATTCAATCGAATTAACAACGTAGTTGCATTGTTGAATATTTTACTGAAATCTCACAAGTCTTCATCTAGAGAAAACGGACATTCTTTAGTGTGTAATTTTGTCCTTAGATGTCTACAGAAATAGAATGGGTTGGACTCTCTGCGTCTACTCAGCAATCAATCCTTGGTCGCAGCATTCAAGTTAAAGTGGATTAATTCGCGCGCATAATTCGCGCGCGAAACGCTGGATTAATTAAATATAAATTCTCACCCATGTCTTAACAATTAACAGCTTTTACTTTTCTTTCTTTGATTCCCTTGTTTAACCATTTTTTTTATGTAATTTGATTTCACTAAAAAGTTTGGCTTTATTTTGCATTTCTTCTGTTGTATGCTAATGCCAGCGAGCTCATAATTTCAAATCCCTTCTGGAATTCAGAAATTATAATTATTAATTATGAAGCGACCCCGAATAGTTAAAACTGGTTTTCACAATTTGAATACCCAAATCCTGAATTCGTCCTAACATAAATGTTTTACTCCCGAAGGTAAACAATGGAGATAAAGTAACCATTTGAATCGGATTTACAATCAACTTAAAAATGAACGAAAAAGGACACGCGGAATATTAGGATTCTGAAATGCTGTAGAGAATTATCCATGATTTTAGAATCCAGCTTTGCTAAAGTTGTCCTTTCCTTTTTTCGAAAATGGAAAAAGCCCGGCAAACTAATAGGACGAACGCCAATTTACTAATTTCTTCCCTTGAACTACCTTAATTCACCTGAACTTTTAGATTGAAGGCTAAACTAGCACATCCGCCATGACGGAAAACCGTGACCCCAGATCTTCTAGCTTGCGGGAGCCAAACGAATTGTTTGCATGATGGATCAGACGACTCGACGCCATCCGGAAATAATTTTTGGGAGCTTATGGGGAGTGTAATAGATGAAGGTGCTCCCTCTTGGCGTTGAATAATTTTCAAAACCTTCAGTTCCAGTGGAGTTTTGGCGTAAGGCCTTTTGGGGCCAAAGTTGAAGTTGAATTTTTAGTAAGGGAAAACTATCCCGTCGAACTGGACTGCGAACCATAGCCGCTGGAGTCAAGTAATTTTGAGTCCAAACGGAGTCATTCAGCAACGGGGAATTGGAATCCAGCTAGCCTTGAAAACTGACACGACGTAGTAAATCGAGAGAATAAATGATGCTTCACTGCATCAGAATTTCACCAAAATGGATGAACACATGTGTTTGCAATTCCAACTATTTTTCAGAAGTTTCGTAGCAGAGTCGCCCACTGCTAGAGATGAATGCAATGGAATTCACAACGCAGTTTAGTTGCGGAAACTTCTACAAAAATCTCACAAGTTTTGATTCAATCAACCTTTAGATTAGAACTTTGTTCTTAGATGTCTACACAAATATGGTCGGTTCGATTTTCTCGAATCCGTTTACTCTGCAACTCAGCCCTGGAACGGGAATGCCATGGGACGACCAGGTCCTGTAAATGGCATCTGTTAGAAGGTAGACATTCCTGATTTGCCTTGTAGAATTTAGTACCTGTGGAATTACAATGGAAACCTGAATTGTGCCGTTGGAGAGCATAGGCCATATGGGGAACGAAATGGGGTGAAGATTGACTGCCACGAAAACAACATGACTTCTGTCAATAGCGACGTTGCGCACTTTGTATTCTGGACTGTAAACTGTATTCTGGATTGTAGAAAGAGGTTACAATACAAAATTTACAGTATTTTTCCCGATTCCCAAAACATGTCTCTGGATTGTAT
>VNWY01001194.1:0-19107 GCA_009869845.1 Pseudachorutes palmiensis | reverse complement strand
GGGAAATTTGAAAATTTCTTGTTTCCCGCCCAAAAAGTGACGTCATAAATTTTATAAATTCTATAAATTCTATAAAAATTTACAGCGCAAAGTCTCTAGTTAACCCTAATCAACAGCTCTTTCATTATTGACTTCATCTAATTTTAAGCCTGCATACACCCCTGGCAAAGCCATCATTATTGAGAAAAATTAGTCGGATAGGAAGGTAAATGATATTATGAGTTAGCACCCTTTTGCTTAAATTTTTTTAAATCCTTGCGGAATGGGTTATACGTTTACTGAGAAAAAATAGAACTGAAGTCTTCAGGGAAATTCTGGAAATTCAAAGGAAGGCGTAAAGTGGCTATGAAAACTTCTGTAGTTCAAATTGGACGAAATTCGAATTTTGAGCACCATTTTTACGTTTACTTCCAATTGTAACCAAATTGTTACTTTTTAGTGGAAAAATCTATATTTTGAACTCATTTCTATGTTAAGTGCCAACCTAATTTTTTATTATTCTTACCACTATTGATGAAAACGTAATTGTGGCGTATGAAATCCTCCGAAGGCAGAGTGGAACCAACTAAGCTTCTACCCCTCGTTCCAGCCAAAAGTAGGTTAGTAAAACTTGGTCCCTTACGGGAGCCCGTAGGGGAGACTCTGATCAGTGGTTAAACTCACTACTTTTGGCTGGACCGAGGGGTAGCCTGTGGCTTCACAAAGGAATTGGGAGTCGCACTTGAGATAAATGTTGTTGCTAACCCAGCACAAGATGCTGACTCACTAGTAAATCATTTTATGACTCTATTTGTTAGACGAAAACCGAAGCGTGGGAAGGAAACAATCGCTGATCAATCAGTAATTTCATAACAGCTCTTCGTTGTGTTTCTGAAGGAGATGTGGCCTTGGACATTGCCCCAGTAAAGAGTCACCGTGAAGCTACTGTTCTCCTAAATCTCCATAAGCTTATAACGGTGGCCCTCTTGGTTACTACAAAATCTATCAGCGAATGAAATAATTGACGCATCCTTGACCTGTCCTGTAAAGTGAAAAATGACCGGAAGAATAAGGGGAATGGAGTGGTCATGTTTTGTTGCAGTGGGATTATTGGCCTCAAAGATATGACGACTTTACATTTGGGTGATCAAGTCTTATGGCCAACTAACACTGCCAAAATCACAAACACACTCGACCGATTCAAACTCCTTATGTGAACTCCTTGTGTTTTCCTGATTGAAACGCCATATTGCCATTAGCAGAAATATTTATATTAATATTGACAGAAATAATTAAACGTGCCTTCCTTGCAGAGTATTTTAGTGAAGGAAATCCCTTTGAGCACTTGGACAAATATTGTTACAATTTTCTACCTATACTGTCACTAATTGTTTACTTTCGTAGGGGAAATATTTTTCAATGATTTGAAAATGACTGGAAATTGCTGGGTTGCAACTTCTGTCATGAAATTCTGTTTTCAAAGTTTATATTTGCATATTCACAGTAGCACCATCCATCAGGTTAGTTCGTGTGAGGCTTCTGCTCTAAAGTTGTGCCGAATAATCCATAATTTATTAAGGAGGTTCATGTTAATGAACCACTAGTATCAACTAACATTTAAGGAATGTTGAACAGTCAGAAATGCACTACTTTAAAATCTTATTCTAAAAACAGCGTTAGATAATTGACAAGTTAAGTCTAACTTGACTTAGTTTAGACACATTTTACTTAATGCAATTATTTACTTACTAATTATTGAACAACGGAAGCAGTCTTAATTAGCCATATCTAAATGCACACGATATCTCAGAAGACTGGAATGTTTAACTTTGTCTTGTGGCCATATTCCACGCGTTTTTAGCTTTAATTCTCTTAAAGAGGCAACGATGAACGTATACTTGAAGGCATGCTGAATACCTGCTCTAACGACGAGAGATTGACTCGTGACGAGAGATTAAGCAAAGGCAATGGTGCTGTGAGCTGTGAATCAAAAGTTTTGTGTTAATTATTTCACGATTAAGACAGCATTAGTGGATTTTGGACATATTTTCTTTAACTTCAATTAATTTCTTACTAATTACGGAGCAACGGAAGTACTGGTGATATTCGTTATTGTGGATCCAAAACTCTTGTACCAAATCCAATGTGCCACAGGCACTTTTTTAATTAATGTAAAGTATTCCTTATTGCAATTAATTTAATTATCGATGTCTTTCAGAAGGCTCAATTAGCAATATCTACAAACGACAAGAAATTAGTCTCTTCACTGCTCCTGATTAGAAGACACTTTGAATTCGCTGCGCCATATTGGACGTAGTTCAGATTCTTTGGAAGTGATGGAGATACTAAAAGGCGACACTTTCTCTAGTATACATAGAAAGATACTTTCTCTACCTTGGACTCTTCAAGGTCTTCATCGTTGTAGGACATTCACTTCCAGAGGTAGGTCATCTACCTTTAACAATCCATGTGTCATTTTAGTCTTCACATTAATTTATAAAGTAATTGCAGTATGATGGGAGCAGTTTGAAGCTAATTGGAAACACGATATTTCGCCCACTGCAAGAATTCCCAGGCATTGATCCCAAAATGAAGGCCAATTTGACAAGCATCCACATCGAAAACTATCATTTTGAACCTAATTTCCTGCTTAATTATTTAACTGGCTGCAACAAATTGGAGTATCTTTCCCTTCTGAGCGTAGATTGGAGTGGTAGCTTTAGGAGGAAAGTTGTTTTAAGAAACCTCAGAAACTTTGAATTGAAACGAAGTTATTGGACGTTTGCTGACAGTTCAATTGAAGAATTGATGTCATTCCTCTTCTTCAATGAAAATCCACACCATGTAGTAGGTGGAGCCGTGAATTTACTCATTTCTAGCACTGATGGACTACATCAGTTATCCTACAGTAACTACTCCCATGGTACTCTGCATTTGTATATATCAAAAATTCCGTTCTGTGTAACCCATTTGTTTACATTTCATTCTTTAATTGCTGAAGATAGTATCATAGATGTAAAACTGTTTAATGGAACAGGGGTGAACCTGATAGGGCTACGTTGGGCGACTCTAATGGGCGAAATGAACACCTTCATTTGAAAACTTGTTGACGTAGAATATTTCGAATTGTTCTACAAGAAAAGGCAGTTGTGGAAACTGGATCTAAGTGTCTTCCCAAACCAAAAGATTCTACAGAAATTGGATATAACTGATGTTGACATTGTTGTTATTAAACAAACCAGCTTTAAAGTAGTACACGAATTGACCATCAGACGCTCACACGTTCCTTTTAATCTGGCAGACATCTCCGTAAGTAGTTTGGGAATCCTTCATTTAGAAAATGTACAATTCTCGTCAGAGTTTGTCTTGGAGACATTTCTAGAGAAACTGAGTAAGGTAGAAAACATTAGTATTGTGGATCTCTCCCCTAACTCATTCGATATCAGCAGTTTGGAATCTTCGAGAGAAACTTTACTGAAGATAAGTTTTAGCAATATTATAATCACCACTAGTAAAACTGTAAGGCTAAGCAGTCTGGAATATGTACAAGATTATGTGATAGGCTTAGCTTATCAAGTAGTTTTGTCAATAGTCTGTGTGGCTGGAATTATTGGTAATATCCTCAACGGTATTTAATTGTCAAGAAAACGAATTCGTAATTCTTCTACAGTTATCCTCTTGTGTCTTACGCTATGCGACATTGTAATGCTTACCACTTACATGGTTTGCTTGCACCAATTCACACTCAAATTTGTATATTTATTTTTAAAGCTTAGTGACTATTCCCTAAGAATGAGCAAGAGTTATTTTAGCCTTTATCAGTTTGAGCAACTGCAGAAGTATGTGCTTTACCCACTGAATTAAACAGGTAAGGTGTACCTTAAAGTGGCTACAAACATGCTGCTATTGATGTGATATTTAGCTTATTTAGGTTCAATCTTTTGTGCAGTCCTAATCAGCCTGGAGAGATTCATTGCCACTGCAACTGGTTCGGCAACTGCTTACAAAGAAGAACACGAGCATAGCTACCATTGCTGCACTATTGTTAGCAGTTGCTTGCAATTTGCCAAGATGGTTAGAACAAGGATCCAGCTCAAAGCTGACTCCAAGTTTTACAATAAGCTTCCACACTTGGGAATTGAATAGTGTATGCAGATGATTCTCTACTGATTTATGACGAATACCGAAAGTACTACCACGGATGGTTCTGGAGTATGGTGATGTACCTCATCCCAATGACTTTTCTTGTCATCATTAATTCTGTCATTTGGTGGAAGGCAAGTTTCACTTTAGTCTCCATAGACTAGTCAGTATAATGATTATTATTTTTAATTGGCAGATCTGCATTTCAAACAGAGAAAGGGTGGCCATGACAAGTGGTGAAGTTTGTAGTTCTGCTGAAGTAAACACTCTAACCAAGATGCTCCTGACGGTGGTTGGTGTTTTTATAATCTGCAACACTGCAAATGGTGCCATTATCTTCTTCATGGTTTCTTATGGCAACTGGGATCCAGTGGACGTCGAAGCTTGCGCTTGTGTCCCACTTATTATCAATTCCTCTGTTACCGTGCGTCTTATTTGAAAACTAGCGCGATGTTAAAAACCACTCGGTGGTAAAAATTAGCCATTTTAGTTCCCAATTATCGAAGCAAATGGTCACCTTTACAGATGGGAAACATTTTTTGGACGAATTGTGCGAAGGGAACTAAAATGGCTAATTTTTACCACCGAGTGGTTTTTAACATCGTGCTAGTTTTCAAATACACGCACGCTAATTCCATAATTTACGTTCTGATTGGAGTCAAATTCAGAGCGGAGATTTTCAGAATGATTCTAAAATGTATTAACAGACACGGCTAGAGAGACAGAACTAGCAATTTTTATGACAAAATGGCTACTGTTGATTGCGTTGGTGCCAAATGGAAATTAATTTTTACTAAGCCTAATTTGATAAAGGAGTTGGAATCTTAAGCAAAGCTAATTTTGTTGGTAGAAATATATTGACAACCTATACTTCAAATCGGAGTAAAATACAGTCTTATTAAATACAGTACAACAGTATTTTGAAATACGGATCGTACATGCCCCTTTACCTTCCCATCATTACCCATCAAAGCGTAACTAGCCCGAAACAAAGCTTTCTTGATTCGACCTTTGACGTTTCTAGAGTGCCGGAGCCTAATTTGAAATTGCTGACTTCTGACTGACTGAGCATCCGAGTCGCATGCGCATTTTGATTTATTTTTGAAAATTCCTGAGATGTTTATATTTAAATTAGTTTTTCGACGAAACACAAAGGTGCTGTGTTCACTGGCTATGACGTCATTAATAGTCGCTAAGTTATGAACAGGCATGTCATTTTCAGGCAATCGATGTTTCGTTCCTAAGCGTTCAAGTAGTATAGTAGGGAATATGGTTAGAGTAAAAACTAAAAAATGAGATTATAGACATTAAAATAAAATATAATTAATCAATTAAACATTTAATAAACCACTCGAGTAAACTACGTGCGTTTTCACGTGGTGAGCCATGTATTTGATATCAAAATAAATTAGTTTGCAATGCTGCTAGTTTTGCATTCAAACAAGTTATCTTGTTACAAGGCAAATGTTTAGGAACTTTTTTGCGAGTTCTCCTCCAATTGACAGAGATTATTCTAATGACCCCATCATCTGACACGGACCTCCAGAATAATTATTTTCATCATTAAATGTTTAGTTTAGTTGAATATTAATTGGATGCTTGTAACTAATCCACAACATTAAAACCTCATTACTCTCCCCCATTATCACTGACCTCATCAAGGACTTGATCCTGTCAAGGACTTTCCAAATCTAAACCTATTCAAACCCAAATTCTTATAAATGTTGTAAAATACGCAAGTGAAGGGAGGAAGCTATTTATGAGAAACGAAAGGTAACTTGGGTTGTTCCCTTATGCCCATGAACTTGTAAAAAAAACAAGCCCTCAATTCTTTCCAAATTATCCCATTCCGTTTTTAGTATAAATTGAATACCCGAGGGAATAAGTTGAACATTGCAAGAGGAAACACACTCGAGTAAACTTGTTCCAAACTGATCCAAAAAGACAGAAGAATGTTCACTCTAAGGCAAGTCTGCTGAAAGCTTAAATTAATTAAACTGATTCCCCATATTCTATCCATTTAGATTCTTTCTTGTACTCGTTGTCCTCATTTTCCTCACAACTCAAATGGTGGACGTCATGGGATGGCAGGTACAGTGGATTGCTTTCTTTCAATTGAAAAGTATTTAAATTAATTGGAATTAATTCCATAGTGCCAACCCTCATCAGCCGTCTGCTACATTCATCAGGATTGCTGCTCTGGAGGATGCCACGCTATGAAATGCGACTGAGAAAACAAACCCAGCAGCAACGTAGAATTCTTCCCAAACATTAATCACTTTCAACTTTACTTTGCTAAACTTCGTCTTTCTTCATTTCAACGCCATTCGGGTTTTCTGCTGGAAATAAATTATACAAATTGAGTGCTGTAAATAAATCACTCTCATTGTTCACCGTCGTGAAGGAAGTGGATTGAAAATGAATGGAAAGCTTTAATCACCGATCCGGGAGATCCATCGGAAATGGGAGTGAAATGGATCCGCATCCAATCCACCTCCCACAAACTGGTTTTAAGGACAGCAGTGACTTCAAAGTGTCCACTTGGCTTCGCAATCCCGTAGCCTGGGTAGAAAGTTATATGACTTCAATGCGTAATTTCGTATTCAGTGCGTAATGTCAATGTCAACCCTCTCCAGTTCCCCTTGAGTCACAAATGAATGTAAATGGAAGTCCTGGAAGTGCTCCGTTCAAAGTATTCAACTGAAATAAATCCAATACATTAAACTGACTAAACCACGGCGAACTTTGATGACAATAGCAAAGAACTGGCGGGCCACTAAACCATATTATCAAAAGAAAATATGACTTTCGTATCCGCCCCTTTCTTCCGAGACATGGCGACTGTACGTGAAAGCGTCTTTCCATTAAAATCTTACTATTGGCGTATCATTTAACGTCTATTTTAATCAATCCAGCTACTAATTTTGCAACGTTTTAGTTCATGCACCAGGATTACATTAAACTACTCAAGAGTTACACTAGGTGAAGTTAAGTACCTTTTTGACAATGGTTTTGTAATATTCTCTCATTACATTCAATAACAGATAGCGACTTATTCTTTAAAAGTATATCCATAAGGCTTCTGAGCATCAGTTCCTGAATCTGAAACTGAAAACAGATTTCAAATCGGATTGGTAGTTCCTGAGTTATTGCGGAGTCAAAGAGACAGCCCACTTTTATAAAGTAGCATGCGCTAACTTAATAATGAAACGGAGGAAAGACGATTTACACTTTTTTTCTATTTTTCTAATATCGAAAAGCAGGAAGTCGGGGTAGTTTTCCGTCCACTGTTTGAAAATTCCAGGAAATAAACTCCTGAAGCCATGGACAAACCATTTATTAGCTTCTTGAAGAAAAATTCAAAAAATTGAAAACATGGATTGAAAATGTCAATTCATTTGTGGGGCTTGTCCTTAATAAGCAATTTGTGTTCACATTCTATAAACGTCATTCGCTTAAAACTACCACTTGCATAGCAATTATTTCAACAGTGAAGTAAATACAAGTGACTTCGGCGTTTTAGTTCAAGGATTCCATTAAAATTATCAAAATTTTTAGACATGACAAGACGTATTGAAACATTTGGCAATTTTTAACTGTATCTTCCATTTCTTCTCGTTTGAACACTCGCTGTACTCCCTCCGGTGGTGGTAGTAAAGGCACTTGTGATAGAATTTAATAGTTGCTGAATAAGTCTAAAAAAATCTTGTATCATTTGTGTCATACCACCAAATCCTGACATGTTACCCCCGGCAATATTTTCTGCATCAATTTCTGCAATCTAAGAATAATTAAATTCGAATATTGTGCTGAAAATTCAAAAGCTTGTTATATTTAGAACTTCTCACGAATTGAAGGGCCAGGAAAAGTGATCCGCAATATATCAGTATTTTGGTTGAATAAGGTCTCATCCTGGTATCACTTAACAGAATGGAGTTATGGCAGACTTTGGTTCGAATGTCAACTTTACGCTTCTATTTATATGAAACGGAATATTTTAGCTTATGCGTAGTTTTAAGTATTATTAGGTTCATTTGAGCACGTTTTGAGGACACCGTGTCATTTAATTGCAAGGTTTGCCAAAACAACTCATTCATTAAATTCCATCCAGAGCCGGTATCTTTGTGCTAAATAGACCGGAAGTTTACCTCCAAATCATTTTCGAGTTCAGTTCCTTTTAAGTTTAAATCGATCCAGCACTGATATTGTCCTTGTCTGACCCTATTTGGTAAACTTCCTCATTTCCTTAGTGAATTCTCTTCCGCATTCTGGCCTTTTTTTTTTAAAAAAAAATAATATGAATGGAAACATTTTCGCTAACTTTTTTCTACAAATGTTCTACAAATCTCTGCAAAAATTGAAATTGAAGGATGGTGTGAAAAGTAGACTACTGTTTCAGAAAAAAGTCTTATCTTCTTTTTTTTTCATTTTAATGTATAAATGCAATTGGACTTGAAAACTAGAATTAAATTGTGGTTAAATAACTCATCCATTACATTACTCTTCAAAATCTGCTGCTCACATGGCGGTAGATATTGAAGGGACTTATCTCATTTAAAGACCATTTAGATTAAAGTTTCCATAAGGCAAGACCAGGTTCAGTTTTATTTTCCTTTAAATCACCAATTAGCTTCCCCGTGGCTCAGAATTACATCTAAAGCAAACCATACAAACAGGCGATACAGTCCACTCTTTTTCTTACTGCATTTCATATGGCAACTAATAAAGACATAACCAAATATGAAAACTCATGAATTGCAAACAAAACTAAAACCATTTTGTACTCAATTCAAACTCTTGTGGCTTCAAACACGAATGTTCTTGAAGTAAATTCCATGGGCAAAGTAGAAAGGCTTTTTTAATGGTTTTAATGGACTTGTTTTTCGAGAAAGAAAACTAGCAATAAACATGCGACATGCTGAATGGACGGCTTAGTTTCAACGTTTCAAGGCTCAGCATAACATCTCTACATTTCGATACTCTCATCATAGTGTTAATAAAACTGAAACCCATGATCCTATTGCCTGCTAAACTTTGGCAACTTCAATCCACCGTCCAATAGGCATGTATTATTCGTTTGGGTGTTTATTAGACCTCGTGATCTGGTGCTCTATACGCTCCGGGGTTTAATACAATTCCACCGTACGCGATTGGGACTTGATATAATTAGTGAGCTATTGGGATATTCACGTTCCTCAGGTACTTGTATTACAATGTCCCCATATCTCTTTACACGATACACTTCCACACCTTCTAATTTAGTCTCTCCACTAGCCATTCAATGCCAATTTCTGACACTTTTATTCATTTTGCAGCTTATTAGTTGCAGTAGCGAATTGTTTTGAGAATATTCTTAACAATGGTGGTTTTGAATCATGTCATATTTCTGTGTATCTTAATCCAGAGACTCCAATATTTCAGAATTCATTCAAGCATCCAATGTCCCTCCCACAAACATTCAAAGTTCCAAACGAGAGTGTATACAGTGAACCCATTGCAATACCTTCAATCTGGCGTAGTTACTTTAATACCATGAAATACATTCACTGCAGCGCTTACTTTATAATTCTACCATCCACTTGGACTACCTTCAGAAACGAAAAAAACAAGGAACTTATATTTGCAAGATTGTATCGTTTCTTTCCTTTCTTGGTTCCATTCAGAGGACATCAGGACAGTTTTATTATCATGGAAAACAATGTTCCAAAACTCGGTAGTGCTGAAGTTAAAAGAGCTTGGACGTTCCTCCCACACGAAACATTGAACAACATGATTGTCGATTTAACAAACTCTTTGACCTTTAATCTTCAAATGCGTCAATTTGTGCATTTCAACTGCGACAGTCAAATGAAACTCAAGCAATGCTTTTTAACCTTTACTAACAAATGCACTAATGGAGGGAAAATGATAGTCTTCGAAAACTCCTTTATTACAGATATATTCAATGGATTCTGGTTCAACGGTAGTTCAAGAGAGAATTATACACAGATTTCACGCTTTAC
Source organism: Pseudachorutes palmiensis (assembly GCA_009869845.1). NCBI lineage: Eukaryota > Metazoa > Arthropoda > Collembola > Poduromorpha > Neanuridae > Pseudachorutes > Pseudachorutes palmiensis. The sequence continues at coordinate 8,983 of VNWY01001194.1, read as the reverse complement.
TCATACAGAGGAATTCTTCAAAACTATTTCCAGTAAATTGAATTTCCTTCAGAGACAGGCAACGGGTGCAATTGAAATATGGATTTCAAATAGTTATTTATACAAGCTGGAAAAATCAAATGGTAACACACGTCCCCATTGGTCCGATAGCCTTAACGACAGAATTACGTTGCACGTGAGTCAAATAGGTAGTTTGCATTCGCAAGGACAAGAATATCCCTACAGATTGTTTGACTTTATTCCTGTTTATGAGGAACTGTACGGATACACTACCAAAGTAGGAGTGTCACGTAAAATGGATTTTTGGATATACATTACTCCCTACGATGTGTACACTTGGTTGGGTGTTCTTCTTGTTTCAGTAACTATTCCACTTGTCTTTTTGATTTCTACTGCAGTCCATGAAGTTTCCAACCCATTGCGTATCATATGGAATGCATCACTCGTAAACATTTCCTTATTGCTTCGTATTTCACCCTACGTCAGCACTACACTACTCTCTGTTAAACTTGTACCAACTTATTTGTGGACGTTGGGGACATGGAGTGTTGTGGTAATTGTGTTACTTGAATGTTATGGGAGTGTCATTACGAGTGACCTTGTAGTTCCTCCACCTTGGACATCAACATGGGACAATTTCAATCAACTCAACAACGTCATTGTTTATACAGAGACATTTTCTGATCTTGGAACGGAGAGTTCCCTGTATTTACATCCGTCGTCCGAAATTCAGAATTTCCGTGTTAATTTACTTTATTGCGACTGCATTAGATATGGCTTTCATTTCTCCGTTAGTTCACTTGAAGTAGCATGTAAAGACAAAGGTCTGGATTGCTGCAACAAACAATTCAAGAAAATGTATGATGACTATGGACTCACTGGTGACGACTTTCCAAAGGATAGAATGTGCGGTGTTGCATATATTCATGCGAGGAAGCGACAACTGAGTGATACAACTCAGAATTTATTTTGGTATGGTTATAACCCAAAGTTACGTATTCCTCCTGTGGAAAGAACTGTCTATGTTGGTCCAATTCAACGCACAATTTTTTTCCAAACAATTGCAAACTACAAGGAAGAACGAGCAAAAAGTGGAAAGCACTGGAAACTAGGAAAGGAAGTTAAATATCATACGCATGGAATCCAATACAATATAACCAGACGTTTTTACTCGCAAACTAATTGGCAGTACAGGATGTTAATGTACAAGAGAACGAGAGCACTCTTGGAACATGGAATTCACACCATCTATTTCTGGTGGTATACTCAATTTTTGAAAGCAAAGAATGATGAAAGAAAGTATGACCGAATAACGAAGCAATATAAAATGGAAAAAGAGGAACCCAAACCTTTGGCCTTTAGGTCAAACACTGCATCAATTTTTGTAATTTCTGCATACTGCGTAAGTTTAGCAGTAGTTGCATTTTCTGCAGAACTGATGTACCATTACAAGAAAGAACTTGGAGAGAAGCTTCAATGACAAGCATCTTACAATTACATGTTAAAGAATATGGAAGCTGTGCTTCCAGATGGCTACTATAGGACAAGAATTCCTCCAACTGTTATCAACATTTCCTCTACGCACAATGCACCAGAAATTTCAGCAAAACAATTGAATGGAAGACATGTACAACACTCTAGTAGTTAAGCCACTTGTTCAAATCGGTTAGCTTGGAAGCCAAGCTATTTTGTTTAAGTCTAACTAGACTGTAAACATTTTTTGATGTACAAGTTCATATTTATAGGTAACTGGCCTTTAGATTTTATCCTAAAGCACTATGAAAAATTGAAAATGTTGCAAATATGGAAGTAGATTTGGCGTGGTAGGGTTAGGATGAAGTTAAAGCTTATCAAGTTTGTTTGTTTTTTGAAAATACTAAATACTGAGCATATGGAAGATGTACATGAGAGCTTGTAGTTCCATTAATCTCTATTGTAGAATATTAAAATTTCTAAGAAGAATTCGGCACCGAATTTGGAACAGAAAGTTGCAAGTTATAGACTTCACACAAAGGGACTTCTAACTGGACTAATCACAAAACTGCAAAATCCTATAGGCTAAGAGGCACTTGTATTAGCTATTGAACTCTGTTACCCAATCATAAGAGACCACTGTTGATATCTCAAAAAACAAATGAGGTTAGTTGCTTTCTTCAAAGTTTATGGATCATTGTTTCCCATCCTTGATTCTGAAGATGTCCACGAGAGCAATACCGATTGTCCCCTCCCCATTCTCAGCCTCCCCAACATCAGTGTATGAAGCCATGCAAGGTCAACACCGACTGCGTGGTCTCGAGTCATTCGGCAACTTATTGACCCTTGATCTTGGTAGTTGTGAAAATCCTTACGAAAACTAGGACTGCGAGTCAATCACATGTTCCTAGTTTTATCATTATCGTAACTTATTATTTTATAAGATACTGAATTAGTTTTTCAAAAGTCAATTTTTATTATACGAAAATGAAATGTGAGTAATTGATGAGTAAACTCAAACCGAATGCGTTTAAAATTAACTTGGTATGTGTCCAGTACGACACTTTCGTTTTGTAATCATATATGCCTTTCTTCCTGTCCTTTAGATCTTAGATGATAAATTCCTGATTCGAAAACCAAGGCATAAGCTATGTAGATGCAATCAAAGCATTTCGTTCCGTTGAGAAATATTTGCAAAACGCTTATACTAAAAATATACACTGTGATTGCTGAACTTGCAGACTTTTAGTTTAGCAACGTGTTCAGGGTCGTTTTGTTTGTATAAATTCACAAGAACAGAGATTGAGGAACTATCAGTGCTGAATAAAACTTAGTCTTGAGACAATTGATTTCATTCCCATAAAGAAGGAACATGTTCATCAAGTTTAAGTTTAGAACAACTTGGTTGGTCTTTATGGCTGTTTCATCTACTTCAGCCCTCCTTGGTGACTACTACTACGTCAAATACCCCAAGTGCAGTCCGGATGCAGTCAAGGAAGATGTGGCCTGTGCTACCCTCGGAACCTCAGTGCCAATTGGTGGTGGTCTTATTATGAGTCTCGCATAAACCAAATTCCTCGTGTAGAGTTTTAATTTTTAAATTGTAGTATACAACAACTGAAATCTAATTTTGGAACTTGATGGGATCAGCAGCATACTACTTTGCAAGGATTGCAGACGCATTGGGACTCGTTTTCGAATGTCCAACGGACTTGGACTTGCTCCGAGGAATGGATCTGATTACACCGTGGAGTGGACTGCATGGAGGCGATGCTATCGACGCAGCCCATGACAATGACAGATTGATTTTGAGACGATGCGTCTTCTCATCGGGGTCCTTACCATTTTTATGCAACGGGGCAAAGGGAAACAATGGCGAACTTGGAAGTAATCATTTATGCTGTTAATTTTTCTGGTTTTTCAGTTGTTCCATTCCTTTGCAGCTCTGTCTTACATCAGCCTTCTACATGACCGTGTCACCCATCACTGGACACTCTTTGGACATTGCTGGAAATGCTAAGACCCCGACTAATGCTGTAGAAACTGCAACCTCATTGGACCGTGTACTTCCACCAGCAGATCGAGCCTCAATCATTAAAGCATTGGAAATATTTGTATACGATACTTCACCCAGCAATCTGATTGAACCACAGACTATTCTATGCAGACGAATCCTTCTTTCTCATCGCAGTCGCAATCATATTAGGCTTATTCTTTAAAACATGAACACACTGTGAAAGTGAAATGTGCTGAAGCTAAATTAAAATATTGAACGAGTAAAGCATTGCGGAAATGGCCATTTCCTTTATACTTTATTCACTTTTCGTTCATAGCATGGTTTTCTAAATAGCTTTTGCTCTATTGATCAATTTTTTCAACGACTTTATCCCAATTTGATGTAGACCTTGTTTTCCAGAGTCAGAGTCAATGTAATTGGTTGAATTCTGTATTCCCAATAAAAGTTACTTTTGCTAATATTTACGATTTCCTCCGCGATCAACGTTTCAATTTCACAATGATCAATTTTATCTACGACGCAGATGTAGTGCATGCAAACATCTTTATTCAAACACTTGGTATTTGAAAAGGATAAAAGTGTAAGATTCACTTCTTTGTTCCTGCGCCAGTTGGGTCGCAACAGAATTGCATGCCTGGACAAGGGATGCCAACATCGCCGAATCCGTCTGCTTGTTTACAGTCGTCAGTTGATGATACACAACTGAACTTCGGATTGTCGGTGGGGCACGCTGAAACGAAAGAAATAGAATTAAACCTCAAGCCATGGCTACTCTAGACCTTTTGTCGTTACTGGTTGGTGTGTCCTCATTCTTGCCATTCTTGGGGCATTTTCCTATAACAAAAGAAAACATGATAATCTCTATCAGAAGTTTAATCAAATGAAGATTGAACCTCGACGACGCCCGGCAGCACTCAAATCCACCAAGGCAAGGACCACTAGGGTAGCGACGATGATTCTCAACACGTTGTTTGATTCCTCTCGAACAATTGACTGATGAAGGATTAGGGACAAACTAAAGTATAAGCCTTTTACATTTTACCTGTCAAACGCCAATTTAACAATAGCAACTGCCATTCAACAGTCTTCTGCTGAAATGTTGGAGCAAAAAAACAATAGGGGTTCAACCAACTTTGGAAGAATATCATCGGATTCAGCCTTCCATCATTTTCTTCTAAAGCAAAAATTCTTTTCAGGCTATTATGCGTGTAATAATCCCGTGTGTTATAATCCTACGTGTTTCAATCACAGTTATAATTGGTCGGCGGCCTGGCCGACCTGTACTTGCATCCCAATTCACACAATGACCATTTCTCTTGGAATTTAATGTATTGCACATGCCTTAGACTTGGCAAATAATCTTGTCAAAGATATCGAGTTCAGTCGCTATACAATGTGTGAAGACAAAGGTGTGGATGCTGCGACCATCAATTCAAAAAGTTGTATTATTACCATGGACTTACCATTGACGACTTTCAAAAGCACGAATATTTCTGCAATGTTGCAAGCATTCAAGTGATTGTAAGACAAAGGAATGATAAAAGCCAGAATCTATTTTGGCATCGTTATAGCGCATATTATCCTGTCAAGATGCGTCTTTCCTTCTTCGCATTGGTGATGTTCGCAGCCCCTTATACTGATGAGTCTCACCAATCATTTCTGTTCGTCGAATTATGGTGAAAAAACCGCCTTTGTTGACATCGGTAATATCAAGTCTAATTTTTTCCACATACACACACGGATAAGACACCTTATATCCTTTAAGACATCATTCTTCCCAAAGCCAGAGGATCTGTAATTCATTAATTAGGGGGCACTCCGAGATTGCTTCTCGGAGTGCTCCCTGCCCTGGTTAATTGGTGTAAAACAAACTGAGTTTATTTTTTCTGCGAACAGTAAAACTAACTCCAGGTCACTCATTTTTAGGGGTCAAAATGTCAAGTTTCTCAAAACTTCTAATCTTTATTTTAATGCTTTCTAATATTTTCAATGTTTCCAAACATTTTCTAAAACAAACGGTTGCAACACTATTTTGAACGATTCTACAGTATTCACTAATTAGGCAGCATTCAGCTGGGAAAGTTTACTTTATAATTGTGAAAGCATGCTTATATATATGAGTGGTACTTAAATCCTTCATCTACATCTAATTTTTTCATTACATATAGAACTGATCTGGAGATGATAACACCAAAGAAATATGGAATACATGCTGCCGTTAGTCTACGCTCTCTGCGACAGAATAACACGATTATGGAAAACGTCAGAACTAATACATAGATGCCCACGGTGACAGTTTCAATTGAAGAATTTAGCCTGGTTGTATCTGCCCAAAACAAAAGAATTAGTGGTAGTGGCGACCATAGAACAAACCACACGTCCATAATCAAATAATAAGCATAAATGATTTGTCGCTTTTCCTTAGGCAAGTCGTCAACTGCTTCAAATGAACGTCCAGTTTCTGGGTTCTTGGCATAAGTTCGTCCAGTCCAGAACTCTAGTATTAAGTATGGAACATCAATTACAGCCGATATAACCACAACTGCTACTCCAACTGCAGCAGCAATATTTGATGGAAATAGAACTGCAGCAGAAACCAATAGTAAAGCACTCCATATCAAACCGGATACTAGAAAATAAAGCGTTAGCAACGGAAATATTCGTAATGAGAATTTATACATTTTGCGCAGAATATAGTTAAGGTTGGAACCGACATCAACGTCCATTTTTCTTCTTTTCGTCCTCCACAATACAATTTATCCCAGACGAGAATCGCACTTCTAGGTGCTGTTGTTAATCCAACAACCGAGAAGAAAATCCCAATAACAGGAATCCAGTCTGAGCATAAAATACATTTTAACACTAAGATGGCCATGGTTAATAAATTAAAGCTTTGGTACCAAAAATTCCAGACAATCCTTCCGTGCGAAGTAATAAAAAAGCAATTTGAATGATTGCTTGTGGCCAAGCTTCATAGATTGTTTCCATCCAAGCATCCCAGCACGCAAGATCCTTTGAAGTTGTAAAACGTGTTTCAACCTCCAAGTATTTTTGGCGATATTGAAACGCACAGTTGTTGCAGTTAAGTTTTTCAGACTCCTTTTTCATTTCGGCCAATTTTTTCAACTTCTTTGCTCCTTTGAGTCTCATGAAACCGCTGCAACATTAGAATAGTGCAATGCTAATATTATTAATAATAGTCATTTGAACCCAAAAATAAGAAGCATCATAAATATGTGTAATATTGTAACATTAACCTGTAGAACGGAGTCAAAGATGGAATATACGTCAAATATTTCAGAAAAGATCTTTCGCCAAGGGGAACTATGTAACCCCAACTGTGAAACCAATGTGGAAAAATGTTAAACCTTTCAAGAACCTTATTTAATTTATACACAAAGTATTACTAAAGACTTTACCTTGTGCGAATCATAGCGTTAATTGTGATTATAAGTCCACCAATCAAAACAACGAAAATTGTTAAAACTCCTTGCACCAAATTCCCTTGAGAAAAATGATAAGCTCCACTGGCAATATCCGTTAGCCAATCGAAACTGAGAAGAAAAATAGACATTTTTGCGAGGATGACTTCTTCGTTTGTTTTAAAAAAACTCTTAATTTTTTTAAATTTTTCCTGACACGTATGCCAAAAGTTAAGCTTCATCTTTGACTGCTGATTGCTACTACGTAACCGCGGCTTGATGGATTGGCCTATCAACACGTCAGGTTGATGCCCACTGGAGGCAGGAATACTGGCCTCAAAGTTTATATTGAAATCACACAAATAGTGTGTGGTTAAGATTCGCAGACGATAAACCGCAAAGGATTCTCCGTCGACACCAATAAACGTAATTTTGTAGTCACGTTGCACCAAAGTTTTCCTCGTAAAAAACGGCCTATTTTGCAAGGTGTCTGCAAGTTAACGGTTTTCCTGTCTAGGAGACAAAACTCATCGCCATTGACATTCATGAGCTGGTCATGGTTATAAGGTTGACGTCATATGCCTGGTGACGGCGACAAGGTTGTTTCATGGTCATGTGGATTAGAGCAGTTTTACCATTATTATCGTAACTTATTATAAGTGAGAAATACTGAATTAATTTTTCAAAAGTCAATTTTTATCATACGAAAATGAAATGTGAGGAATTGATGATGATTAATGAGTAAACTCAAACCGAACGGGTTTAAAATTAACTTGGTATTATCATCTTTGAAAATAGTTTGCCACAGAAATTGTTTCACGCCTTCCAAAAACTACTAATCGTTTTACACAAATAAGATTCCGTAAAATCACTTTAGACGAAGCTTCACTGGATAGGTACGGAAGCCATACATTCGTAAACGACAGATTTTTATTGAGTTGACGTGCTTATGGGAATTTGAAACATATGCCTTTGTTATTGTAGTTTTACTAGTCAATGTCCTTAAGTAAATATTTTATTTTTTAGCCGCCAAATGCACTCATCACTGTTCACTGAACAAGGCGTAATGAATATCCAAGACCTCGAAAACTTTTACTAATTTAAAGGGTCCAAAAATAAATTAAATTAAAAATAAAAAAACCTAATAATCATGCGGCTGGGTGTACGTTAACTAATTTAAATTCAATGACAGTAAAAAATAAGATTACTAAATTTGATTGAACCAGACTATTCTACGTAAACGAATCCTTCTTTCCCGTCGCCGTCGCAATTATAGTAGGCTAATTCTTTAACACATGAACACACTGTGAGAAAATGAGATGTGCTAAAGCTAAATTAAAATATTGAACGAGTAAAGCACTGCGGAAAAGGCCATTTCTTTATATTTTATTCACTTTTCGTTCATAGCATGGTTTTCTAAACAGCTTTTAATGCTGTATTTATCTATTTTATCAACGATTTTATCCCATTCTGATGTAGACCTTGTTTTCCGGAGTCAGAGTCAATGTAATTGATTGAATTCTATATTCCAAATAAAAGTTACTTTTGCTAATATGTTATGATTTCCGCCGCGATCAAAGTTTCAATTTCACAATATGATCAATTTTATCTACATGCAAACATCTTTATTCAAACACTTGGTATTTGAAAAGGATAAAAGTGTAAGATTCACTTCTTTGTTCCTGCGCCAGTTGGGCCGCAGCAGAATTGACTCATGTCTGTACAAGGGACGCCAACATTGCCGAATCCGTCTGATTGTTTACAGTCGTCCGGTGATGAAGATGATACACAACTGAACATCGGACTGCCTGTGGGGCACGCTGAAACGAAAGAAATAAGTTAATCCTCAAGTCAAGGCTACTCTAGCTCTTTGTCGTTACTGGTCGGAGTGTCAGTATCATCATTCTTGCCATTCTTGGGGCATTTCCCTGTAACAAAAGCAAACATTATAATCTCTATAAGAAGTTTAATCAAATGAAGATTGAACCTCGACGACGCCCGGCAGCACTCAAATCCACCAAGGCAAGGACCACAAGGGTAGCGACGATGATTCTCAACATGTTGTTTGATT
>VNWY01001193.1:0-19168 GCA_009869845.1 Pseudachorutes palmiensis | reverse complement strand
CAGGCTTAGATCAGACTTGGATTAGATTTAAGCGGAAATTTTCTGCTTAACTTTTTCAAGAATCCGGATTAGCTCAAAATCAGCTAAACGAAATTTGAGCCGGGGCTAGCATGGGGCTCCTGCTGTTGTGAACAGAGTGAGATGTGAATGGCGTCCTTCATTTTTCTACTCCAACGATTTCAAATCATCAGTAAAATCCAAGTAATCACTCGCTAAACTCATATTCAAAGAACCTGGTTTATGAGTAGCCCACCAATTGCAAACGTAATTTTAATTGCAAAGTGAAGAAATCCTCAATTTTAGCTAATTAAGAGTCCCAATCCCACATTCACATTAATGCTGGAATTCCCCCCATAAGTCCGAAATAATTATTCTATTTGGACCTTTTCCTTCCAAAGTTATGATTTGCCGTTGCTGTGATTGAAATGACAGAATTTAAAGTAAGCGTGGGGAGGTATCCTTGCGTGGGTTTAGATTTCCGCATTCCATGGAGAATTTCAATGGGTTTCCGGTACATGCCAACTGACAAATTAATATTTGAAACAAGGTAATCAGTGAAGACGACAATTATGCAGTACTGAATTGTGGGTTTAGATACAAATCGAAAAGGAAAACAATGGCAGACACAATCCAAAGCTCAATCTTGTTTCCGCTTTGCCATTTATTACTAATCACAAATCCTCTTCATCCTTCCTCTAAGAATTGAATTTTGAACAGATTTAAACAGAATCCATCTTGTTTTATCATGGTTATTCCCCTGCCCTACATTTTACACGAGAAAGAATTAAAATATGGATCCACGCCTCAATATTGACGCCATGCTTATAATGGTGTAAACATTTAAGCCATTGTTTCAAGAAGCTCAAGCAATTGATTGACCAAAATGAATGAGTCATGAATTAAAAAGCCAAACTTAAAGTGGTACATTTGCAATTTAATTGTTGATGCATTTAAACCCCATTTTCAATAACTTTTTGACATTGAGACTTTTTATTTTAAAAGCTTCATGAGACAAAGTGTTTGAAACTTGAATTGCTAACTCGTAAAATGGAAGCCGAGGGACACGTCGTGGGAAATTTGTGACTTTTGCACAACGCCAGAAACGGCGATGGAAGCGTATGCATGAGAAGACCTTCATTTTAATCGTTCGTTTTAATCACCGAGTTACGACAATTGCACAAAATGACTTGATAAAGTACCCTTGCTAATAGCAAAGACCATCGTCAATGCCCAGTGACTCCAAAGTCGTGATGCACGGTAATTTACCACCTCCACTAACTTTCACGGTTAAATTGTACACTTCGCCCATCATTTGATGCAATGGAATATAAATGAATTCACACTTTTGTCTTCCACTTCCAAAAAAGCAATCCATTGAAAACTGTAATGAAAATTAACTAACTTTAAAGTAAAAGTAAGTCACTATTGGGAAACAACTTCAGCAGGCCCATTCCTGGACTTGAAGAAGCATTGCGTGGGTCTTGGGCATTAACATTTATGCCAATAAATGTGGAGGGCTACAATTTAATCAGGATGGGAAACGGGTGTGGATCTAATGTTCAATTGTTCTTAAGTTGAATTGAGTTGCAATTTGGCATTCTTCAGCATTCAGTTAAACTGCGCATATTCACAAAGTACTGTTTTGCCATGAGTGTCGCCTCAGTTGAGTTGGCCAATCGGAATGACTTTCAGTTTCAGATGGGCAATGATAAAGCAAAAGATTTAAATCACTTTGGTTTGTTAACTAAATAATCGTAGCTTTACTTTATAAAAGTTGTAATTGACGGGTCTCATCCTTCTCACTCACATGCTTTAACAATTACTTGGCTTTACATTTATTACATTTATTACTTGTGTCTCATCGGCTAATTATTTTAATTCTAAACTTTCACTCGCATCCTCATTGTCTCCGGTTGTTGGACTAATTGATGTTAGCTCCTAGTCAATTAACTTTAATCGATTTCTGTTTTAACTCTCAATAGCGGTTGTAGTTGGCATCCATTTCCACGTGTCGAATGGCACAGGGGCTGCCGCCACTAAAGTTGACGCAGGCGTTAACTCGATGCCTTCCTCCTCTTATGAAAACCTGCGGAAGAGCAAGCAACTAAAAATCAGTCAGTCAAAATTATATCGGTTATTCAGCACCTGCACGCAGGCGCACCACCGAATTTGCTAACTACGGCAATGCAATGCAACAGCACATTTTATTGAACTTCAGCGTATGCATTGTTCCTAATGTTCAGGGAGATTGAGATGTTGCATAAATGTAACCTGCCGCTTGCGCAATGGAGAGAGACGTCGACAGAAAAGGGGACAATGGCGACGTTTCAAGCGTGACAAAAACAATGGAAGGGATGAAGGGATCCTATTTGAGCTCAGAAGCGCTGACTAAACCACCGCCGGGGTTGGAACCCCTCGCATTCCTAATGCAGATTCAAACGTTCGTTAAGTTTGATTCTCGATTTGTTCCTAACCATGCGTATCGGATTCCAAAGAAGAAATAAGGAGTGACCCCATTGGGTAGAATGCGTTGCAAAGATAAATCAAAAGTAGAATTCAGCGTGATTTATAAAATTCAGTTAAGATAATCTCCACCAAAATTACCAAACGATGATTTGCTAACAAAAATACAATGTCGTGAAACGTTAAAAGTTATCTCCATACCAGAAAACTGCATTTAGTTGACACGCAAAGCCGTGCGCACCGCTTGCACAAAGTTCAAGCTTAGAACATGCATTCGAATTCATTTTAAGAATAATAGCCTCACAAGTAGTCGCATGCACTTAAGTGCTTGGTAATTTGCAAGACGTTATTTCATCTTATACGTGTTATATATCTAATTACGTTGAATTTAATTTAGGTGGAGACTCTGGATTGGTTGAAGCTAAAAGCGAAGTTCGTTCCGTCCCTAGCCCCTCGCTCGCCCAGTTGAGACCGATCTATCAAAAGCCGAAACCGAAATTAGTTCTGCCGAAGCAATTGCAGCAGCCAAAGCAGGAATCACCAGCACAATCATCACAGTCCGCAACTCCTGGAAGCAACCCGAATTTGGTGACTCAAACGGTCTATGGATTTTTGAATTTCGTCACAACGGTGGGGAACACGGTTATGATATTCACACCACAGACTAAACAAGGTGAGGAAAGACAAATTACGTGTAAAATTAAGTAACCACAAGGAACCAATTGGTATACCGCTGAGATGAAGCAAAGCTTTAGGTCTTGGCAAAACGGTCTTGGGTATTGTGACTTTTGTTGCAATGGAGAACTGGGTGACAAGTGACAGATTATTAAATTGCGAACAATGGGATTTATTATTATATGAAAGCTGTGAAAATGGCGTGCTTGCCGGGACCTTGCAAAATCAGGATCAATTAAATATTACGCTAAAACTAGCACACATGAGTAAGCGATACGATTCTGGGTTAAATCAGGGGGAATAGGGAACTTATATGCTTGCACAAAACAGTAAAAATTAACTGCTAATCTGACATTTTTAGCATTAGTAGTTGAAGAAACTAAATCTCCACTTAGCACAGTTTATAACTGACATGCACGTACAAAAGGTGGGATTTGAATTGGCTTTGTTAACAAATTAACACCGCTTAGGAACAAACACGTTCCTCAGTTTGTGTCAATTGTTTCTGAGAAATAAGTTACAAAAGGAATATGGCCGGAATATAATTCATAAAGTCAAATAAAGTTTGAAATCTAACCAAGTAAAAACGGCAAAAGTTTTACTTTATGACTTGAATAATTAAGCACATTTACGTTAACAGTTTTGATTCAATCTTTAGTTGCAGTCTCACCATCTTCATCAGTTGACGCAACAGCAACTGCCCTTCTTCAACCGACTCAAATTGTAGAGGCTGTGGAGGATGCGACAACGGAAGCGTTTACGAATCAACGTAGGGGAAGGCTTCTTGAAATTGATGATCTAGAAGATGATCCGACTATTCCTGAGAGATTGGAATCTTCCGAATATGAGCCACAAGTATTCGCTTCAGCAGTAGAGTCCACTCCTGTATCAACGTCAGATTTGGAATACGTAAATCTCATGTCTGCCGATCCGACACCTGTGGCACCGCTTCCGGAATCGGATATGAAAGCTTCAGTCGTTACTTCTGAACCAGAGGTGGGTTGTAGAGTTAGAATAAGTTAAATATAGAAATATGGTCTCATCAAGCAAGGCTATTCTGCGATTGGAAACTTAATTCATTTAAAATTAACGACATTTAAGAGTCATTACTGAAGCTCAATCTTTTAAAAGTCAAGCGTCAAGCCTTCTTACTTTCTCTCACGTAGAGCCGAATTTCTGCGTGTGCCTTTGCCATTTGCTGTCCCTTTCACAATAACATCCTCAGGAAAAATTAAATTGTTTTGTTATAATGCGATTCAAAATTAGTAAGTCACAATTGCTAATTAAGGAATTGATGTAATCCAGAAACTGACGTTTATAATTGACAATGTTGAGCCAGATTGAAATCATACTTCCTGATTAGCTTGAAGGGAGGCATTTTAATATGTTGACATGTTAATCTTGGTCCCTTCAGGGATAGGAAATGAAGCTTTTTGCTAAAGTTTTAAATTAAACATTTTCTTATTATCAATTGCCTACAAAAGGTTTTCACCATTTTATATTTCGAAATATGAACTCATGAAAATTAATTTATTTTGTTGATGGTTTCATATGGATTTTCTAATTTTGACCCAGATACGAACCGAAGTAAACGTTGTGACCGCCGTGAAGTCATCGCAAAATCCGACTTTGACAAAAGGTTTTACTCTTAAATTCTCTCGTCAAGCAGCCGCTTCAACAACAAAGCTTCCCACAGCCACCGCTGCAGCGAATAGTAATTCCAAAAATGAATTCCCTACTGGGCTTGTCAGCCAGAATTTTGAGACAAAAGTCAACAATGGAGTAACCACAGTTCACGAAACCAGAATTCTAGGGACCTTCATTGGGACGCAGTACGCACGCGTCTTGGAGTCATCTTCCACCGTTCTGCCATTTGTAGTTACCGCTTCACGTGCACCGTCAACCACTACTGCAAAAACTCCTACCACTACTGCCCGTAAACTTCCCAAGTTTATTGAAGCAATTCCAGAAATAACGGAGCGAATTTCTGTAGTGTCAAGTTCTGGTGGCTTGGAAAATGATGAACGCTTTAGTAAGCACTTGCACATTCCACCTCACCAGTGCGCTTTTGATGGCGGCAATGATAGCACTGAACGAGTTTGATCTTTTTTACAGACGAAGAACTTTTGGAGAATGAAGAAGGTCCAGATGAACTAAACGATGGCGACTCGGAGTCGTCGCTGATTGGTGAAATCCAACCAACACCAACTGCCTCTGAAGAATCAACGCATTACATTTTGCCTCAAAAAGAACAAACAGCTCAGATTTATGCATCTGTCATCCCAAGCCCAAATGCATATTCAAGACAGCCACAAATTTACGTGGACTTATCTCCAGCAAAACCATTCGACTATGTCGTTACAGCTACGCCATCCAGGAAACCGTTTAGGCCTCAAACATCCCGGTCAACTGAAAACCCCAATAGATTTAGCAATAGATTCAACAAGTATATGCGCTTCAAATTATTTTAATCCATCAGATTATTAATTCATTTGATATTTTACTCAGGAATCCATCAACGACTACGGAATCAAATGAATTGGTCCTCTCTTACGATTCAGCTTCAGACGAGAACTCAAGACGGACACCGAGTCGGTTCCGGAACGTTCGGAATCGGCCGGGGACAAAACCAAAGCACATAGTCGAGCCAGAAATCTTCCCGACCACGGTTATATACAGTGATGTTGCTGCAGCTACGTCAGGCCGGAAGTTTACCCGCGGAAGAACTAGTGGAGCCAATCCGAAATCAGGACAAGAATTCAAGCTGGGGTCACGAAATAGCAACCGAGCTCAGATCATAACGCCCACATCCTCTACTTCCATTTATAGATTCAAATTGAATAGACCCACAGGAAGATGGAGATTTAAACCGTCTCCAAAGCCCAAGGTCAATATTATTAAAACAAAGGAAGAAGAAGATTTGGCTAAGCAAAAGGATATTCTCCAAGCTGCTACGTCTAACAACGGCGCAGTGTACCCGCAGGGTTACAATGAACATGGAGAACCTCTTGAAATACAAAACGCTGAAGAAACTCGGACAGAGTCTAACGAGTTAGGGCAGGACTTGGAGCCAGATTTGGTTCAACAGACATTGCGAGTAGCGACAGTGACTCCAACTGAATTTAGCGACTTTGACAATATTAGATACCTGGAAATCGCCACCATTCGCTCTCCATACGTTTTTCAAGCAGGAAATGTCAAGAACACGAGGTACATCACAGTCACTAAGACGTTTACCAAAGAAATGATTCAGCCAACTCAAGCTTCAGCGTCATTTGGAGACCCTTCATTGGAAAATATTCTGGCGACACGGCCGCCGTACGAAAAAATCCTCGAAGGATCCAACAATATAGCAACGCTTCCGCTAATTATTCTTGGAAGTGACACTGCAACTCCGCCATTGGAAACTGTTACTCAAACATTCAGCACAACTCAAGTGAGGAAATCGTTTTCAAATCTATTCAATTCATCCGATAAACTCCTCTTGTAATAAGTACCAAAATCTTTTCTAGCTGATGTTGAAGACGAGTATTTTACCCGTTCTTTATGAAGGCGTTACGACCCTGTACACCCTGACGCAGTCATACTTTATTACCCGTTTGGTAACTGCGCACAAAACGATTCCCCCAATGGAACTGTTCCACTTTGTGCCGACAAAGTCCCTTACAGAATTTAATACGGCGCTCCAAGTGAGTATTTTAATTGATTTTTTCAGAATTTGAGTACAACTCAATGTCATTGGCCTGAATATTTAATATGCTAATTTTTTTTCTAATTAGGAAGCGGGTAGCGAACATCGAGAAGAACTGTTGGGGAGCGAATCTGACAGAAATGAGAACGACGCGAGTTATGAGCACATTGTCGCCCCGCCAGATGTAAGCTCCAATTGACAAAATTGCTTCGTGAATGTCCTTAATTGATTTCTTATACTTCTTTGAAGGAGCTGGCGTCGGTCGGATCGGACTTTGACCCTAGCTCCATGGATGAAAAGTTCCCAAGGAATTTTGCAGTGAAGAATCAGAAGGCATCGCCACCATCAAAGCCAAAGTCCGCAGACCGATCGGGAACGCCAGATATCTCCGGCTTGAGTCCGGATCAACTTGCATTTCTGCGATACTTTGCAGCTAGCGGTCAACAGCAGCAAGGTCTAATTCCTATGCAGAATCCACTCCAGAATTATTTTCAACCACAGCTCCTGCCATCCCTCCAACCCCAATTCCAGCTTGCGTCGTCGCCCGTCATTCACAATACATTGGCGACCATTGTGGAGACAAAGACGCTTCGGATCCAGTTTGGGTCGAAACCAACCCAAACTGTCATCTACTCTACACGAATTATCCCAACGAAGGTCACGAGCTATGTGGCCGCTGTTCCAACAACACCTGCCATACCCACGTTCTTCCAACCGCAACCATATCCTTTAGCCTACGTAGGCTGAAAGTGTACAAATATAATTTAGGCTTTTTAATTTTTAAGGTTTGAACAAAGGTTACCCTTCAAAGGAATTTCCATCATCATCTCAAGGTGTGGAGTTTGTAGTGTGTTGTAAATTCCAATTTATTTTTACTTGTTCTTTCTAATGAATCACATTCTGTCACCGGTAGTATCGCTAGATTTCCTTAGTTATCTTTAACAACAATTTAATACTCGCTTCAGTAAGACAATGCAAGCTTAATGGTCATGTATGGGATGAAAGCAAAGTCCGTAGACAAGCTTTAGAATAATCTACAAAATGTCAGTCATGATTGACGAGGTTCGGATACCCTATGGGATGTTTTTAATGTAATGATTTTACGATTTATAAAGCGTATTAATTAATAAAATACGATAATTCCTATTCTGCAAGGAAGGAGGTAAAAATGAATTAATTTATTTGTGTCGAATGATCAATTTTATATAATTTTTTGTTATTTTTATTATAATTTATAAGTTAAAAAGTCACTGGCTTGGGTTGGTAAATCTCAATTCCCCCAATTCCAAAAACCCTTGGCTCTTTCCCGCGAATTTCAAATGCTTCAGATTCCGAAAGTGAAGGGAAGAATACACGTGGTTGTTTCTGCTGAATTAATTTGATTGATTGTCATGATTAATTACTCATAAATTAGTGACAAACGAGTCTAAACGGTAAGGTACAAAAGATAATTTTACTCACTTATGACTTAGGATTCACTCATTTCTACTTGTACATCTTACTCAGGTCATGGAGGGCGATGACAAGAAAAAGGCACATCGAGTCTCTAAATCAAGCCGGAAACAGAAGAAATCCAAAGATGAGAAAAAAGAGGAAAACGTTGACCCCCGAATTCGTAATCCGAAAGCATTTGCTTTCAATTCAGCAGTACGGGCCGAACGAAAGTTCCGAAGGACAAAGGACATAGAGACCAAGAAACAGCGGGCTCCCCAGGTAGACAGAACCCCGGTTGAACCACCACCGTTTGTAATTGCAATTGTGGGACCTTCAAAAGTCGGGAAATCAACTCTATTCCATAATTTGACAAAACATTTTACGAGGCAAACTCTCCATGATGTGAAAGGACCGGTTACAATCGTCTCCGGGAAGAAACGACGCCTGACTCTGCTTGAATGCAACAATGACATCAACTCTATGATCGATACGGCCAAGGTGGCAGATCTGGTTCTCCTCTTGGTTGACGCTTCCTTTGGATTTGAAATGGAGATATTTGAGTTCCTCAACATTTGCCAGGTATGACGTAAATGAAAATTAAGTTTGTAAAGTTAATTTCTATACTAAAATTATGCTAAATGTTTATAGGTTCATGGCTTTCCACAAATAATGGGTGTACTCACCCATTTAGACCTTTTCAGAAACAAGACCCAACTGAAGAAGACAAAAAAGACACTGAAACACAGATTCTGGACTGAAGTATATCCTGGTTCAAAATTATTCTACCTTTCTGGATATCATCCGATGACAAACTCTTACCCGAAAAATGAGGTTCACAATCTAGCTAGATTCATCTCTGTCATGAAGTTTCGGCAGACGATGTGGCGCTCCGACCACTCGTATGTAATTGCCGATAGAATGGAAGATATAACTTCTCCAGACGACATAAGAATGAATCCAAAAGTAGACAGGAATGTTTGCTTATACGGCTATGTTCACGGGACTTTTTTAAAGCCTCATATTTCTGTTCACATTCCTGGTACGTATTTCTTTGTTGTCGATTTAACGTGGGGACTTCATTTTTTATTTTATTTTTTTATTTGGCAGGGCTGGGTGACTTTACTCCTGAGACGGTAACGGCACTTGATGATCCTTGTCCTCTCCCTATGAAGGAACGGGTTCTTCGTCGATCGTTGAACGAGAAGGAGAAAGTGATTTATGCACCGTTTTCTGGTGTCGGCGGGATTGTCTACGACCACGATGCAGTTTACATCGACTTGGGTGGAAGTCACAGTCATAGGAGACCCATTGTGCAAGCAGATGACGAACACGTGGAACCAGCGTCACCATTCGTTGGGGAAATGCGTGAGCTAAAGGCTACACTTAATCAGAAAATGGAATCCTCGACCGTCAAGCTTTTCAGTACTTCCGAACTAATTACTCCAGCTGAGATGGACGGGGACGCTGAGCTTGATGAAAACGATCAATTTGACGGAGATAGTGACGAAAATGAAGTTGAAGAAAGCGTACCATCTGCACCAGCTCAAAAGAATGTGACAATTGTGCACGCGTTGGACGGCAGAATACGTCGGAAAGTCATGTTTGATGATGATGTAGATGACGTGACTCAGCAAATGCAGATGGAAATCAAAAATCTGAAGGGGAAAACGCAGAAAACTTTATCGGCTTCTGAAGTTGAAGGCGAGGAAGCAGTTGCTGAAACAATTGACAAGAAATCTAAATCCAAAGGGCTTGAGCCAAGCCGAATGTCCAAAGCTTTGGGAAACTCCGAACCGGAACTCAGCGTCATGAGCTTAGCTTCCAAACTGAAATTGCGTTTAGGCAAAAAGGATCCAGGCGTTGTTGACTCAATGAAATTGATAGAGGCATCTTCGCCAGAAGACGAGAATGAAGACCACGGAGAAGCTGAAGAGAGTGCTGAAGAATGGGAAGATGAGAGTGTAATTGAAGACGATTCGGATTATATGGAGGACGAAAAAGACGCCAGTATCGATGATGGCCCAGAGCATGAGTTTGGAGAAGATCCAGAGTCAATTGACATTATGAAGAAAAAGCGCTATGCCGAAGCCGAAGCCGGATTTTACTCTCGATTCCACAAACGATCCTTGCAGAAAATGATTTATGAAGACACGACTGACTACATGAACGTTGGTGCAAAGGCAGATTTTGATATTTCCAATTGCACAGTTCAAGAAGTCCAAGGAAAGACGATTGAGGTGTCACTTAGTGAAGAGAGGATAAAAAACTTGTTTGTCGGTGGAGACTATGCGGATGCCGCAAAGGGCCTTTTAGAAGATGACGAGAGTGCGGGAATGGAGGATGCATTGGGAGACTTTGAGGAATTGGACAAGGAAGAGGAGAAGTTAGAGATTCCAGAGGCTCGGGTCCTTCAAGAAAAGAATGTTAAGAGGGAAGAAATGAAGAAGAAGCTCAAGGAGAAGTTTGACATGGAGTATGACGGGGGAGGGACAGAGGGAGAAAAGAGCTTCTACAGTGACTGGAAAAGTCAAGTTGAAGAACAGACAAAGGTTTGTCAAAGATTACGCAACTGCCCATTAGTAGTTGAGCTTTGCTAATAATGTACTTTCTGTATTATAGGTGAATCGTACGTTTTTCCAAGACGTAGAAGACCCGTCACTGCTTCAGGATTTACAAGGACTTGCTCCAGGGACATACGTTCGAGTCCTCCTTGCTCGTCTTCCTTATGAATTTGTGGCAAACTTTGAGCCACAGGCGGCTTCGCCACTCATCATTGGATCTCTAGACTCCCCCAATCAGGAAACTCTGGCTGTAGTGCAAGCAAGAATCAAGAAGCATCGATGGCATCCAAAGATACTAAAAACGAGAGATCCCATCATCCTCTCCGTGGGATGGAGACGGTTTCAGACGCTTGCACTCTACTCGGTGCATGACCACAACATGAGGAATCGGTAATTTACACAATTTGAACGTAAAGTAATCAATTAGTAAACCTCAATTCATTTCTACAGGATGATCAAGTATACTCCAGAGCATTTGCACTGCGTAGCAAATTTTTATGGCCCTATCACGCCACAGGGGACTGGTATCTTGGGTATCGCACCACAAGGGTTCGAAGGCTTCCGAATTATTCTTACAGGGACCATCCTTGACATGGACAAGAGCACGGAACTTGTCAAGAAACTGAAGCTCATTGGTTCTCCATCCAAAATATTCAAGAAGTCTGCCTTTGTAGACGGGATGTTTAATTCTCAATTGGAAGTGGCCAAGTTTGTGGGAGCTAAAATTAAGACGGTATCAGGCATTCGTGGCGTTATCAAGAAACAATTGCGAGCACCGCCTGGCTCATTCAGAGCAACGTTTGAAGATAGAATTATGAACAGCGGTAAGGCTCATCGCTAAAGCTTGAAGTTAAATCCCATTGGATTAAATATCCCATTTGCTTGTTTTAATTTCAGATATTGTATTCTGTCGTACTTGGGCAAAGGTGGAAGTTCCCAAGTTTTACTTGTCTATACCGAATCACATCGTACCACAACCTCGTCTGGTCAAAACAATTGGACAATTGAAGCGTGAAGGTCAACTGAAAGTAGAACCCAATCCCGACCACATTTACACGCCAGTGGAAAGAACTGCTAAAGAGCTCAAGGCTCTCAAAATACCAAGGAAGCTCCAAGAAAGGCTCCCGTACAAAGATAAACCAAAAGTTGAGGCCAAGCTCAAACAACTTAATCGAATCGCCGTCATCAAAGAACCGCATGAGCGAAAGGTACAATTTAGAATACCTTACGCTTGAATTAGCAACTCTATTGATAATTTGTCGTTCTTTTTTTAGATGTCTGTCTTACTGAAGGTGATGAAGTCTCGTATAAATGAGAAAGAAGCAAAAGAAAAAGGCGAAAAAGCAAAGAAAACCGCCGAAAGGGCCAAAATAATGAAGAAACTGGAAGAGAAGCAAAGCCATCGGCAGAAAGAGCTTCGGAAGAAAATATTCAGAACTCTGGGTAAAATGAAAAATAATCCAGACACTGTTCCAGGAGGTGGACGGGGAATTCGAAGACAATTTAAGAAACGAAGTTAAGTAGCTAAACAATGGAAATCTTTATTTTAGATTCCGTAATTACCTTACAACAAATTAATACAAGGATTTGCTAAACCAAGTGGTGGGCTATGACTTCACTTCGTAGTAATTAAATTTTAAAGAATTAATCAAGAATAATCAAGAATCGAGGGAAAGTTACTTGATGAAAGAATTGAAAAGGCGTCCAAGGCTATTTGCATTTGTGGCTACCAAGAGACCGGAAATCACGACAGAGGCACCACCGAGGTAATACCACTTACTCGTTGAATGCCATTTCTCCGGCAAATCGTCAGCAGTTCGATTGTACGAATGAGTGGACACCTAAAATTGATAGATTTGGTTTGTTAGATTCATTGGATTTTAATTTTTAATTGATTTGATTAATGGAAAAGCAAAGGCAAGTTACCTCTTGGAAGAATTTCTCGAGGGATTTAGCTTCCTCTTGTAACTCCAACTGTGCTTTGATTGCTTCTTTAACGTAGTGGTCCAGACCGGTTGTGCGACCTGCCTCTGACCCTGGAATGAGTGCTTTCGGCTCCTTTTTGATTCGATCTTTGATATAGCCCAATGTTTCACGCATTACATTAATGTGGGAACAAATATCGTGAAGCAAGCAAATAACTTCGGGATGACTGTGGATGATATAAAATAGTTAAAGTTAGTTAAAACTATTCAGTTTAGTAAATCCAACTATTTTACTTACGTAATGTATCCCGCCAGATGAAGAGAAGTTTTAATTGATGTGTCTGTCCAGCCACTATTGTGTGACGTTCGAATGGAGTCCAGGATCTTTGTTCGGATTCCAACTTGATTGATACCCATGCTTTTCAAATCTTCATCAGTCAAACGAAGAAAAGTCAAATAGTTAATCTCGTGTTGCTTGAAAACGGGAACCAAATTGGCCAAACCCTGCTTCTCCAATACCATGTCTATCTGGTCCTTTTGTGGAACCAGAATCCTGAAATGAGTAAGTAATTAATACTCTGTCATTCACTGGGCAAGCAAAAATATTTACTTTTGTTCGTATGTCAATTTCAATGGATCAATTGGGTCCCGAAGTTGGGCAACGAGGCTCGGGTCTCTCCCAGGAATCCATTTCGTCGTCATTACCTTGTACAAAATGTCACCAACCTGGCAATGAAATGAAATCACATGAACTTAACTATATTTAGTCCAAGCACAAATCGAATATACTTGAGCAAAGTCATTTAGCACAGCCGAATCGTACGCTGTTTGGCCATCATCATTTTCAACCGTGACGTCAGCTCCTTGTTCCAGAAGAAATCGAACAACTCGTCCATTGCCCTGCTCGGCGGCATAATGAAGTGCCTGTAAAGTCACACGAACAATCACCAAAATGCAAGTATAAAACTTAGAGTCTTCTAGAACAAAACTTACTGTATTTCCATCAGAATCTCGATCACTCACAGTCAGTCCATACTTGAGAAACAACTCCACAAGTTCCAGTACATTTTCTTTTGCAGCAAACATGACTGGTGTCATTCCACGAAGCCGATGTAGGTTCAAATCAGCCCCTCGCTGAAGGAGCAGATTGATACATAGCCTCATCAATTCGGAATCCTGCTTCTTCTCTGACATGCAGAGTAGGACATAAGGAGGGTATCCATCTCCTGCAACCAAAATAAACATGCGTCACACCCTTTTACTTACAATAACACGTCATAAAATCTACAACCAGCTAATCAAACTATTTAGATAACATATTATAATCTTCCAATCCACTTGGATTCTAGCGTTTAATGAAACCCTTACTTTCTGACACACTGTTGACATCGGCCCCGTTGTCCAATAGGAACTTCATAGCCTCCAAATTTGCGGCCACACAAGCGTAGTGGAGAAACGTCCATCCATTTGCACCAGTCTTGTCTATCTTAATCCCACCTGTGGAACATACCCAAATCCATGAGTAATAATCCAGTAAAACATAACGAGCACCAAACTAACCTGGTTTGAAAGCTGTTTCAAGCGCTTGCAAGCTCCCAGTGTACTCAATAGCGGCTAAGACTGTTTTGTAGAGAAATTCCTCCCGAATCTATTGTCACACTAAGTACATTACAAAGCACCACTGAAGATCAAATTATCAGGATATACCTGTTCCGCAGTGGGTTCCGGTGGCCGGAGATTTTGGCGGCGATACCTGGCTGCGTTGACAGAAAAGTATCCATCACTATCCGAGTCATCTGAATCACTCATTCCAGCTGGACGGAAGGACATACTGCTGGTTGGGGTTTAATGACGTCTCTGAAAGATTATTAATGTGTAAATTGTGTGATCATATGGGATTGGCGATTGAATGGAAGCTTACGTTCTTGACGAGATGTGGTAAGTTGTAGCCTTAATTTCAATTCACGGGAAACAAAACAATTAATCGCTTATTAATAATTAATGAATTATTAGACTGCAGCTAAAAACATAAATGAAAGGAAAGGAGAAGAGGGGAGGATGGAGGAAGGAGAGGAAGAGCATTAGCAGCAGTAAAATGCCAGAGGCAACCAGAAATCGGGAGGGAACTCGAGGGAAGTAACGCATGCCACTGCACTCGTGGAAGAAGCCACCAACAACCCGTAATTCCCCCACTACACAGTTGGGCACAACTAGGGAATCACTAAATAAATAAATAATTAAATAAATAAATAAATATTAGGAATAGTCTTTTTACAAGCACCGGTGGTTGGAATTTAAGAAAACAGTAGGAATCCAATAGCCATTATCCTTTATCAAAGGTCTCTAGTCTAAGTCATAGTAGTAACTCCAAAATGAACCATTGTTTTAATTTTTTTCCTTTTAATATAATTTTAATGTAAAGAATTTAACACAAAATTAAATAAATTCATTTTCACCGGTTATTAGGATAAACGGCATGTTAAGAGAAGTAACTAAATTCCTTCCTTTTCGCCGGTTATTAAGACTACTGGAATTTCCTTCTCTTGGGTTTCATGAAAAACCCTGCCTGGGCAGAGTTAAATCTGTATTTTTCATTCTTTCATTTTAGTTTTATAGAAATACTTACTACTAAAAATAGTAAAAATAGTAGTTTTCTCAAACATGTGATTTTCTGTTCCAATCTTATATTTTAAAAAAAGCGTTTCGAATCGATGGGGAAATAATTGTTTGCTATTTTGAACGGATAATTTCACTTTTTTACTTGGTTTGTATGAATTAATAAAACCAATTAGTAATTAGTGTGATTATGGAGCCATTTTGTTTTTGGTTGTGTGTATGTGAAGGTGTCCGTTGGAGCGACCGTAGTGGAGGGAATTTGTCCGTTGACACAAAGAAAAGAAACCGCTCCTCCCCCTCACTCCACAAGGCCTCACTTCCCTTCTTCTTCCTCACTTAGAGAAGTTAATCAATTAAATCTGCCAATTATTCCAAGGGCTCGACGTCAACAGTACTTCTTATCAACTGTATATTACAAATACTCTTCCAAACAGACATTTAGAAAGGCATACCAAGGACTGATGGTAAGTAGACTTGCTACTGCCAGTACTTCAAATGGTTATCACACTAATAAATTCTGTACGTTCATATTTCAGAAAGCAGATTCAAGTTTCAGAATGAATCGGGGGAGGGGCTCACCTCAACTTCGCAGACTGCCTGTTACCGTTCGACGTCCTATGACTACGATCCCAACTGTGCGCCGCATAGGACAACAGTCACAGATTCGCCATGTCAGACGGATGAATTTCAGATCAGCTATTTCCTCTGACGTGGCAACTCAAAGGGGCAATATCCAAGTGGCAGTTCGGGTTCGTCCTAAAAATGGCAAAGAAGAAGTACCTGCCAACAGGTAAGTTAGAGTTAGGATAAAACTGAACTCATTGAATTTAACATGTTAAATTGATTTCAGGAATGTAGTGCAGGTTGTGGACGATCGCTTGCTCATTTTTGACCCGAAAGAAGACATTGACTTTTATTATCATGGGAGGAAACAGCAAAGTGAGTTTGACAATTAATTTTTTTTAATTTGATTTTAACAACAAACTCTTCTGTAGACAACAATGTGCTGAAACGAAACCGGGATGTGAAGTTTATGTTTGACCGTGTCTTTGGTCCGGCGTCTACCAATCAAGAAGTGTTCGAAGGCACAATCAAGAAGAGTCTTGACACGCTTATTCAAGGATTTAATTGCTCCGGTAAGTTTTTTAAAATTTAAAAGTTAAAAAAAATGCTAAAAGGAATGTTTTCCTTCATAGTCTTTGCATACGGAGCAACTGGAAGTGGTAAAACTTTTACAATGTTGGGTGGTGGAGAATCCAACCCTGGTCTTACATTTCTGACATTGGTGGATTTGTATCAACGCTTAGAAGCTTTAGAAGCAGAATTCGAAACTTCCGTCAACGTATCTTACCTGGAGGTATGTTTGACGTCATCGGATATTTGAAGCACTTTTTAACATTAAAAAGTTAATAATAATTACTAATTACTCATTTGAATAATTTGAACAGGTCTACAACGAGTCCGTACGAGATTTACTTAACCCGACACAGAAATCGGAAATCCTAAACATTCGTGAAGATGAGAACGGAGTATCAGTACCGAATCTTACTAGCCTGAAGCCGGAAAATCAGGCGCACATCTTGAGACTTCTCTCGGAGGGAAACAGTAGGCGCACTCAGCACCCAACAGATCACAATGCGGAGTCTTCTCGGTCACATGCAGTCTTCCAGGTAACATTATTAAAACCAGTACAACGCTGCTTGGAGAAGTATATTTTATTTATTACTTTACTTATTATTTATTTATTTATATTATTTTATTTTCAAGGTTCATGTCACAATGCGTACAAGATTCACAGATATGAACAAGAGCATTCGCTCAGCGAAGTTGGTGATGGTGGATCTGGCTGGGTCGGAACGGGGCTCCGCCACGGGCTGTGGGGGTGACCGTTTCCGGGAAGGAGCCTCAATTAACAAATCGCTCTTGGCTCTTGGGAATTGCATTAACGCTCTCGCCGATGGAAAGAAGCACGTGCCTTACCGTGACTCTAAATTGACCAGATTATTGAAGGACGCGTTAGGTGGAAACTGCAAAACCATTATAATTGCCAACGTGTCACCTTCGTCTCTTTCTTACGAGGATACGCACAACACGCTCAAATATGCAAATAGAGCCAAAAATATCCGGGTCAACGTACGCCGCTACATTACTATTCTTATAATGTTTCTCTTTTAAATTAATTCGGGCTTTGGTTCTAGGTCAAAAGAAATGAAGTTACTGTGGGAGCACGTCTTGCAGAGTATACCAAAGTCATTAAGGAGATGGAAGATCGAATCTGTGTCCTTACCTCAGAGAACGAGCGCTATAAGTCCACATGTCGGTGCTCTTCGAACAACTTGGATTGGTCAAGCGATGTAAGCAGTCTTAACTTAAGATGTATTTTGGCATAAAACAGTTTTTATCTCCCAGGAGTCTGAAGGCTTGGATGACGTTGATAGTGGTGGACAAGTTGTGAAGGCTCCTGATTCTCTGGAAGGGCCAACAGGAAGAGTGGCTGCTTTCCGGAAGTTGAAAAGAAACTACAACGAGACAATGAGTCGAGTCACCGTCGCCGATGCCAAGATTGGGATTAAAAAGGCCAGGTTGGAAGGCCTCGCGGGGGTTGCAGAAGTTGGAGAAGTATTTAATTAAATTTAATACCACCGTATTGTCCGTCTTTATTCCTCTGTTTTTAACTTTAGGGGACACAACGAATGAAACGGCAGCTGTCAAATCTGGAGGTGGCTCGTGAGATGTTGCTAGAAAGAAGCAACGCTGAAAAGACGCAGCTAGAAGAGATTGCCAATGGCGTGAATGAAGAAGAGTCAACAACCATTCCTCTGATCGAAGTGCTTCGGATCGAAAACCTTAAGGTCCGTCTAGATCATATTCCCAGTTTTTAGAAGAGATCTGTAATACATTTTGTTTTTTAAGGCTCAATTGACACAATTGGAGACGCAACGTGCACTTGAGAACAATGAGTTCATGTCGGCTTATCGTCAAAGCGAAGATATGCTTGCCAAGTCCATGACCTTGCTCAAGGGAGTGTACCAGCTGGCCCATTTTCACAACCACACTACCAAACAACAAAATGTGGATTACAAAGTAAGTCATTCAATCCCACATGAATCCCGTTCGACTCTGTAAAGGAATTCGGGTGGTACATTTCGGAAGTGCATCTCTTAGTCCTTGGATTTATTGCATACAAGACTAGAGGTTCACTTTTGAACTGTGTCCATCCAAAACCACATCTTTACAGGCATGCTTTATGTGGCAGAGCATAGAATAAAAAACATAACCAAGTGACTCATCATGACTATTATTAGTAAAATGCATTATTATTTTCAGGCCCTTTTCCAACAGTACGCTGGACACAAGAAACTACGGTGGGCTGACGAGGATCCACGTCCTTCCAATTATGCACTGAATACCACCTACACGACTGCAGACACTTTGAACAACAACCACAACGACTCCTTCGAGTGAATCAGAACCAGTCAAGCAAACTAAGAAACCCACCTCATCACCATCGCCACATCCTTTGTTATCATTATACGGAAAGTAATTTAAATCAATTTCATACTGCCAAGTATCTTATCTTTAGATTAAAACGAAAATTCTGAATCCTTTACGATGAAAATAGAAAGTAAATTATTATCTTGCTTTTAATGGAGTTTTCGAAATAGAAAGTGAATGTAGGGGTAGCCTAAATCACGGCGAACTAAGATGAAAATTGCAAAGAACTGGCGGGCCACTAACGCCTTTTGTCATAAGAAAATCTATCTTTCGTTTCCGCCCCTTTCTCCCGAGAGATGCCGCCTGTA
>VNWY01001192.1:0-19173 GCA_009869845.1 Pseudachorutes palmiensis | reverse complement strand
TCGCGATGTCCATGTGCGGTTTGCATGGCCCCTCTGGAGCTCTTTGCTAGTCACCTCCCTGGGTGACTTTTACCGTTATGGAGCTAGTTGCTACTAATTCTTTCCAATAATTTGATAATATTTGCTTCTGATAATCAACAGATGATGAAAATCCTGGTGACCGGCAACAATACATCAATTTCGACAATTGTTGTGTCAATACAAATGGCTGTTGCAACAACCGATTCCCCGTCTACTGGCCTCCTTGCCCAGACGTTCCTCCTAGACTTATTTGTCGTGACTGCGGCTGCGTGTATAAAATGTTCGATGAAATTGAAGGTTGCTTCCAATGCTGTCCTCAAATAACTCCGGATTTTAGCGAACTTCGGAAGCATGGTTAATCCCCAACATACTGTTCATATGGAATTATAAGTCTAATTTTCAACTGATTTTCCAGGTCACCAATTAGAAATTAGTCAGCCGAATGCATGCAATGAGATTTACTTTAGGCTCGTGAAAGATCGCTGTATACCTCCTCGGGTTTGCTGCTCATGCCCACTTTGCCGGACGAGAATCCGTGCAGGAGATCACTTTTGCGACTGCTCCTGCCAACTCTGTATTTGCCAACGAAAAAAGTGCCTCAACCGGTTGAGACGTAAACTTCTGGCAAAGCACCGGAAAGTATGTCCAGATTGCGGTTGCATCCATGTGGATATTCCGCCATGTTGCGTCCCGTAAGAAACTCAAATCGATCGAAATATTTATGATTTCACGCTTATATTCATTAATCAACGCCATTTTGTACAGAATGCCTAGCCACGATTGCACATCCAAGAACAAGGATGATGATTCCAGGGACGAAGATGATGCATCCAAGAACAAGGATGACAGTGATGAGGTCACAGCAGAAAATGAAACACCACCAGGCAAAGAGGACGAAAATCCCCAACCTGTGGAACAGAATGAAGCGCAGCAGTATAGCGAAGACGAAGAGAACATGGAACAGCATGAGAGGAAGACCACAACGGTCCCGGCAGCCAAAGACAACGACGTCTTTTGTCGATGCCACCGCTACAGTCCAACAAATTGGGAACTGAAAACGGGTTGTGCAGCCAGACAGACGTACGAAGAAGAACAAATCAGTAGGGAAGCAGAGGCGGAAGAACTGGCGCAGTCACTACGAGTTGAACGCCGAACCGGAATTTGGATGTACTTGACCAATTCATTTTCACAGACACTATGGACTCTTGGCCCAGTGCCTTGTGAACCAACAAAAAGCAGCACTGCTGTTCATCACGAGTGCATCCCTCCAACCGACCCTTGTCTTTGTGCGGGCACAGAAGTTCGTCCTGAAGATACTGATGATCCTGCAAACAAAACCAATAACGAAGCAAGTAGCCCTACGGAGGGAGTCGGAGGCGACAAGGGAAATGAAGTTTCCACGCTGGAACATAATAAATAGATACCTAAGACAAAGTTATCCGACATCGAAGGAGTCCAGTGAGTCATGATATCGTGATGAATAGCCAACGCATAATTCAATTCGACATTTCAATAAAATCATCTGGCTCTAATTCCACAATGAGCGAAGTTATTGGAGTTTATTCAAAGGGCTAGTTAAGTTGGCCGAGTGGATGCATTCATACATCTTATTCCAAAATTTGATTGTATCTACTCGAGTGCAGACAACGCAATTGGGACTCTTTTTCAAAATCCCATGGACGTCCACTAAAGTCCTTCCAAAGCATTTCTCACTTGACGTTTCAACATCGACAAAAACGTTCAATGTGTCAAAAGCCTCGGGATTTAGTAGGTAGAAAATGGTGCAAGGGTCGTGAAGAGGAGGAGATGGAAACGAAAAAATATCCTTGTAGGTAGTTTTGAAGAATGACAGAAGTTGATGGCAGCAATTTGCAAATGTAGATACACTTGTTCCGTCCAAAATGTCCGATGTTTCTTGAAGTTTTTCAGGAGCGTCGTCGCCGTCGACGATTTGCTTGGTTTTAAAAAGCCGGGTCAATTCGTCGTAACCAATATTAGGATGATCTGATTTGGGTTTCTGTTCCATCAGGGGTTCCTCCCCGTGACTCCAGTTTTCAATGTATTTGATGCGATGAAGAATTTCGTCTGTCACTAGAATTGTGTGAGTAACCTCCAAGGGAATCATGACAAGTGGAATCCCTATGGAAGGAACATTGCTCCAATCAACCATCAATTTCAAGTGTAGAATTACCAGAATGAAGAACGATGTGGGCAGCCTCTGGGTCGATTTCAATATTGAACTCTGCAGCTACGCCCGTGTTTCCTAGGCCTATGGCTCCTCCCATGAAAATGATTTTTTCAATTTTGGTCACGACCTCGGGAAACATGCGGAGAAGCAAGGCCACATTAGTCTGTGCTCCGGTAGCAACAACTGTCACCTTTGATTCATGCTTAGTCAAAGCCTCCATCATCTTCAGCACCGCATGACCTTCGTTAATTCCATTTTGAGAATCCCCGAATATTATGTCATCCGGAAAATGAAATCCACATAATCCAGAAACGCCTTGCTCGCCTAAAGAAGTCATCACATAAAGAATCGGCTATTCGGCAATCGGCGGAACTGCTTTTCATTTACCAGGTATGCCATGAATCTCTGGGCAATATTTTGGTTCCCTGAGCAAGGGCCTTCCAGCCCCCAAATAAACCGGAATTCCAGATACTCCACAACTCCACAGAAATCGCTTTGCATTAAGGCCACAATTTCCTACGCGGTCATTTCCATGAACAACGGAGATTCCAATTACGTCAATTTCGGATGACTGCGTTGCCAGCAAAAGTGCAAAAGCATCATCGTGACCTTGTTTTGGAATTGCAAAAAGTTTCAAAATTATAATAATATGAATGCAATGACCAACCTGGGTCACAGTCGATCCAAATTGGGATTCGCCTTTCCTTTCCACTCGCCATTACAGTGAAGCGTCTAATAAAGCTACTGGACACCGACACGACTCAAAACCTTGTGGACGGGAGAGCGTATATAAACAAAGTCAAATCTTCCAAAGGTTATGAACCCAAGACACAAGAGGCTAAGCTGATTAGATACGGCTGAATTTTCAGCTTATTCTCACAACTTCATACTTTTATCTACTCTCTTAGTAAAAGTCCAGACCCGGTATTAAATAATTTATTATGAATAAAAATTGACTTCCGGAAATCTAAATTAACAAATTAATGTTCAAAATAATTAAGAAGATAACAAGAAAATACTGGATATTGTAACTTAAGTAAGACAGGAAAAAACAAAGGATGACTTTTTAATTTTTAGATAACGGCGATGCTACAGCAGATGCATGGGAGCAAAACACAAAAGAGGAAGTTAAAGGTCAAGTTTCCATAAACTTCGCTTTCGAAAAAAAGTTTGTTGATTCCGGGGTTAATCACAGACTCATAGTATCTCATTAAATAGACCAAACCAATGACCATCAAACCGCAAATCGTGCAGTAGGTCAGACGGCGTGGGGACGGAGGAAGAAAGAAGAACAAGGTCACCAGAGGAACGGAAACAAATCCAATCAAGATGATCAGTGATGGGTTGAAGAGTGCCAGGGTGTACATGAAGACACTCAATGCCAACAAAGAGAAACTGTAAGTTGCTACCAGTACGTCCCGAGGCAGGGATCGCAAAATGTTCACAACGACAATTGGCTGAAGAAGTCCAACTCCGACGACCACATGCCCAAAGTCTGTTGCACTCATATTCATCTCGGGATTCAAAACGTAGTCCAGATGCGAAAGCACCCAACGCACAACAAAGGAGACCAAGAGGACGGCAGTGAAGTAAAAAAGACCCAAGTCGGTTTGTCTTTGAGGTTCCTTGAGCCAAATCGACGCTGCTTTCAATGGAATAGGAAGCAACATCAGTGCCAAAGGAGGGAAGTAAAGACCTATTAGAAGAAAAAACGTTGATTAGGATAAGACTGGATTACAGTAGGAGTAACTGATGGAGTTACCAATTGAAATGAATCTTTGAGCTGATGTTTTCAAGTAGAAAAAGAAAGACTGATGGAATCGCTCCAGTAAATTGTTTAGGCTTCGGAAAGTTGCTTCAAGTGCCCTTCCAATGTCACCGAAGTGGATGGGTCGACGACATGTTCCAGTCTTGCCATAAAGAGTGACAGACTCAATCCCATACTTTAAGAAAAAGCCGTGACTTCCTGTTGGACTCCCAGTTGCCTGAATTTGCATATATGCAAAAAGTTTCCAAGCATCATCTTCCCAACTTGATTTGCGATCCTGATAAAAGACAATCATATGATAACGATAACAGTTTAATGGAATGACAAAATCAAGCTGGACTTACCTGTTCACCCATGTGGAGTACAAACTTGTTCACTAAATTCACCAAGTCTAAATTCGGGAGTTGACCGTTTATCCCGTGATGCTTTGCCTCCATCGAACACACTTTACTCCCTTCAAGAACATAATGAATTGCGGCCTAAAAGGTAGTACACAATACCAATGTCAACTCCACAAAATGCACGATCTAATTTGTAATTTGCTTACCTGAATGTTTCCAACTTTTGTACGCACAGTTTCATACCGAAAATTGGTATTATCAGCATGAATTTCCTGATGCCCCATGACCCATGCCATTGAACCGACGTGACCGTCGGCCGCAAGGAAAACGATGTCTTTTGCCCAATATACTTGATCTGAAATTCCAAGGATACCAGAGATAATTTGGTATATAGTAATAGTTAACCTTGCTTCACAGGTAGTCGAGCTAACGTAACCTTACCTTGAAAATATTCTACTACAGCCAGCATTGTTGCTATTCCCGCAATATTCCTGCGATCAGGGTTGTTTCTTGAAAATAACGGCGTATTGAACACCACAGACTCGGTCCCAGCCGCACGCTTTGCCCTCAGTACAGCAAATGCGTTTGTTCCTGTTGTTACGCCGCCATTCTTTTGGGGAAAGGGGTTAATCATAGTGAAGTTCTGAGTTCCAGTTTCGGTGAGGCCAATATCTCGAAACATCGAGATAATGTCAGAAGCAGCTAATCCGTCTGGGCTATTATCCTTTAGTTCCAATTCCGATATGTAGTGATTGATTCGAGCGGTTCCATCGAAATGCTCAACCACAAGGCCTGGGAGTAGGGCATTTTCGGAGAAATACGTCTCTACGGGAATGCAAAAGACAATATTACAATGAGTTACCTTGAACCATATCATTGGTGAGCTTACTCAAATTGTATCCAGAATTAGCCAAGAAGATCAACCAAACGATAGACACCAAGTAGCTGAGGAGTCCAATTTCTCCACTTCGAGTGCGTAGGATTTGTATTAATTTGTT
Organism: Pseudachorutes palmiensis; assembly: GCA_009869845.1. NCBI lineage: Eukaryota > Metazoa > Arthropoda > Collembola > Poduromorpha > Neanuridae > Pseudachorutes > Pseudachorutes palmiensis. The sequence goes on along the minus strand of VNWY01001192.1, from coordinate 13,857 downwards.
GCTGTCATCAGCATTCGGGTTCGTTAGTAGCCCCATGTTTGGACCAACTTGGGTCACTGGCAGGGTTGAGTGAATTTGCACCTGTAATTCAATAGTTAGAATAGATTTACATTTACTTTACTAAGGTTTACACCACCAATAACTTTTGGCCAGACTAGCTTCCTTACCAGTTGGCTAGTGATAAGGTCAAAGTCCGATTGATAAGTTTATAAAGTTAAAGTCAATAAGAAAGACCGAAAAATGTGAATAACCCGGTCTCCGAATAATCGGTGAATTGGAAATAAATTATTTACACACACTACTACTCACTCACTCTTCCTCCCACACGAATCACACGCACACCTGGGCACAAATCAAGTTGTCACGGACAGTCCTTTCCCAAGACTACCTCATCAAGTCACAAGGAAAAGCAGAAACCAACTTTCATTTTAATATGATGACCTGGCTTCTCAGATTTACCTATAAAACTTTTAATTAAGACGATTAAGACGAATATAGAGGACATCAAGTATAAACAACGACTTTGAGTAGAGAACAACTCCGCGCAGTTTTGGAACAATATCATGCGCTTTAGGTCGTAATTCATATATTTTCCTAGAGACACAGTCAGGTATTATTCTAGGGACGTAGTCATTAATTTTTCTAGAGACGTCATCATTTCTTTTTCTGTAATGTGATTGCGCACATTTATGTAATTTTAAGGACGTATTCTGTACTCTACCTTAGCGTATCAGTTCTAAAACGTTACAAATGACCAGGAAGCATTAGTAAAACCAATCAGGCGAGGCCAGTATTTAGTGAAGGGTCTCAGCAGTGAATAATACACCTCATGGTTTTGTGTAACGTCTTTTAGAATTTACGCTATTCTATTATAGAAATTTTGATCAGCGTAATAACGTGCTTTCTATGGACTTTTTAGGACATAAATACGTAGCTTTTAGTGACATTTTATGTTTTTATTTTCATTTGATTTTAGGGAGGAAATGGCTGACCCTATAATCCGTGCCTACGTAGTCTTGGCAGCGACTGCCTGCACAAAAATAAACAGCGGGAATTTCAAACTAACCGGCTTTCTTGGATTTTTTTTAGAGCCTGATTTCAGTTTTCTTGTGGATCAAATGTGGGGCTGATTCTTTTGATAATTTAATTGTTGTTATCCAGTAGTCATCATGATTACTTCAGCAGCTTTAGCCCTTCGTCCGTACTGTACATCAGCGAGCAGTCGACTTGCCCTCATCCCGAAAGCCTACAACCCTGTCGACTTTGAGGCAAGGACTTTACAGAAATGGGCTGACAGAAGGAAAACAAGTCAGGATAAGGATATTCCCGAAAACAACTTTCGAATGATATTTCCTCCCCCAAATGTCACTGGGAAATTACACATAGGACATGCACTCACTGTTGCAATTCAAGACACAATTGTAAGACTGTGAGTACTCAGTAATCATTGAATCTTTTCATTTAATTAGTTTTCTGAATATTGAATATACCAATTGCTCTGCAGGAAGCTAATGAGAGGCTTTCATGTGGAATGGATACCAGGGTTTGACCACGCAGGAATTGCTACTCATTCTGTGGTAACTAGGAAGCTTTCCGCTCGTAAGGAGAAGACTGATGACACAGTTTTCCAAACTCATTTGGAGAAACATGCCTTGACTAGTCGTGAAACTATCAAATCACAACTGCAAAAGATGGGAGCCCTTTTAGACTGGGAAAAAGAGTACTATACGCTTGATGATGTGAGTAAACTTACAGCATAAATATCCCGTTTTCCCACCTCGTAAGCCTCTTCTTTGTTATAACAGAATCACTCGCACGCCGTGAACGAAGCTTTTATGCAGCTTTTTGATGCCGGATTTATCCGCCGAGGTGATGGAATTGTGAATTGGTGTTTCGCTTTACAATCATCCGTCGCTGATATCGAAGTCCAAGAAAAACAGTTCAAAGGTCGCACAGCCCTGCAAGTTCCTGGTTATAAAAACCCTGTTGAGTTCGGATTACTCTACTACTGTACCTATCCAGTCGAAAATTCTGGTAAATAACCAATCCATGTCATCTTCCGAAGTTGGTAAGCTAACACCGGGGGCTTTCTTGAATTATAGGTGAAAAGTTAATCATCGCCACTTCGAGACCAGAAACCATGTTTGGTGATGTTGCAGTAGCAGTCAACCCTACAGATTCGAACAATCAAGACTTTATTGGTCAATCTGTAATAAATCCAATCACTGGGAAGTCAATCCCGGTGATTGGAGATTCTCGTGTTAGGCCCAGTTTTGGTACCGGTAGGTTTTTAATATTATTTAGAATATCAATCATTTTCTGCTAATAATCCAACCAGTTAATTCATTTCTTAGGTTTGGTTAAAGTTACTCCTGCCCACGATAAGTTGGATTTTGCCATCGGGATAGACCACAAGTTACCTTCAGTAAAGATTTTTCAACCAGATGGAACCATGAACGAAAACTGTGGACAGTTTAAAGTGAGTTATAATTATTGATTTTATATAACACAAATTATCTTTTATTTTATTTTTATAAAGGGCTTACCTCGCTTTACGGCAAGACAAAAAGTAATAGACTCCCTTAGAGCATCCGGCCACATGGCAAAAGTTCGTGAGTATGGAGGTTCAATTGGAGTTTGTAGCCGAACTCAAGACGTCATTGAACCCATGATCCTCCCCCACTGGTTTTTGGAGACAAAGCAGTTGAGCGACAAGCTGATTGAGCACATCAAAAGCGGATTGTTTTTAATCAGGCCGGAGAGCAAGCAGAATGTCTTCTTACAACAAATGTCCTCCGTTCAGTAAGATTTGAAGATTTGAAAATCCGCACTTCACTCCTTGGTCAAATGTAAAATTCTAAACAAAAAATTGACAGGGATTGGTGTCTTTCTCGTCAAATTAAGTGGGGTCATCAAATCCCTGCCTTTTACCATCAAGGCTTTCCAGAGCAGTGGGTTATTGCTGCCAGTAAAAAGGTGAGAATATTTTTGTCGAGTGTAGCCCACTTATTTAATCGTTTTATTTTTCACAGGCTGCAGTAGCCAAACTACAGGAGAAGCTGGACGTTGAGATATTTGATGAAAACCTTGTTCTGCAAGATCCAGATGTCCTGGATACTTGGTTTAGCTCGGCAATAATACCGCTAACTGTCTCCCACTGGCCAGATGTCGAGGCAAGTCTGCATCAGGCTTATGTTGAGAAATTTTTTTTTTGAGATTGAGAACATTTTATTGCCTGTTATCAGGAATTTAAAGAAATAAGTTTAATGGAGACGGGGCATGACATTCTGCTATTTTGGGTCTGGCGTATGGCAATCATGAACATGGCTCTCATCGACAAACTCCCTTTCCGCAGCGTACTACTTCACGGAATAGTTGTAGACCATTATGGGCGGAAAATGTCAAAATCCAAAGGAAACGTCATTGATCCAATGCATGTGATCGAAGGGAGAACTATCAAGGTATATCAAATTAGCGTGTATAACGACATCTTAATTTGAAACATTATTCATTTTTAGGACTTGAAGGCTGATGCAAAGGAAGCGTTAAGTGCAGGGGAATTAGATCAAACTGAATTTGATATGCGAGTCACTGGGTTGACCGAGGACTACCCAAATGGGTTTCCATCATGTGGGTCCGACGCACTGAGGTACGCTCTGCTTGGACAGGATATCTATGGTAAGCGTGTGATGCGAAAGTGCAGCTTAATCCCTAAATTACTAATTGTTACTTTTAAATATTAGATCAAGACGTCACAGTGAATGTCACATATTTGGAGAATTGCAAACACTTATGTAACAAGTTTTGGCAGGCGATGAGGCTTTATTTCCATTATTTAGAGAAGAATCAGGAGGACATGAAGGAGATCCCACCGTTTAAGCCTTCGGAATTTTATTCACTGCCCATTATGGATCGCTGGATACTTAATGCAATGTACGACTTCATGGAAGTGTATGAGACCAACATACTCAGCTGCAAGTTCCATTTAGTGACAGAAGCAATACGAACATTCTTCTACTCTCAGTACTGCGATATCTACTTGGTGAGTCATATTTTCAACGCCTTCAAACATTTCTAGTATTTAATAATTTATTTTTATTATTTTTGCACTTAGGAGTTTACAAAATCGGAGTTGAAAGGAAACATAAATGTTCAACAACACCTTCAAGTTATGCTGTATGTACTATGCAACACGATGAAACTTGCCCATCCTTTCTTGCCATTCGTCACCGAAGAAATATGGGCCGTTTTGACAAATGGACAAGAGGGGCTCCTGATTGATGCAGAGCAACCGAGCATAAAAGACTTCATGGGGTTTCAAGACAAACACATTTCCAAGAAGATGGAGAAGATGATTCGACTGACGAAACAAGTCCGATCCTTTAAAGCTAAATACTATCCTGGTTTGAAGGAAGCACTGACTTTGGATGTTGAAGTTCATAAGGATGATGAGGATCTGAAGGGAGTTAAATCATACATTGAATCTCTTGCCAAAGTACATCTCAACATTAAGGACTTAGGAGAAATGTGTCCGTCAGGGACCCTGGGACACATTTTTGACATAGATTTTGGAAGATCTTGCCGCATTTCGTGCTCTCGGGTAACCTATTTCTATTCAGTGATTCAGGTGTTGTATTGAATCGATTCTTTCTTTTTTACTTTCAAGTTGGATAAACGGCTGGTGATGCCAAAGATTGACGAAGCAAAACTGTTCAGGTTGCAATCGAAATGTGATAACCTTCAACGTCAACTGCAGTGTCCATCTTTCCAACGGAATGCACCGACTGTGACTAAAGAGAAACTTCGCAGAGAGGTTTGGATGACGATATTTAACTTGTTTTGTAAATTGCGGGTTGTCTGACATGCATCTCTTTCTCTACACAGATTGCTGCATTGCAGTCTAAAATTGAAGCCGCAAGGAACCCTAGCCAGATTCAAATTGATGAGTGATGCTTCATATGTAGTCCTCACTCGGGTTCGTACTTTGAAATTAAAAACTTGATCTCTTCTCTGAAAGCCATCATCTTTATTGTCTGAATGTAATTTTTACAAAAGTTGAAAGGCAATCACATTCTGTGATTTTTTGAATTAGTTGAGTAGTCTATATTAATATTTTCTACAGAGAGAGTAACACAAAATGTGAAGATGCCTCATTCTCCGCCTCCTCGTTTCAAAGCGTCGAGCAATTGTTTTCTCTCGGTTTGCAGTGCTCTGCAGAGATTGGTCATTTTCGTAAGGCCTTCATGGGATCTTGCAATCCCCGACTGCACCCTCGTGTGCTCGTCGTGGGCAGCTTGGAGTGACGTATTACTCTGCGCCCATTTGTCCTTCCATTCTAAAGTTTCACTCTCCAGTTCCTTTGTCCGCTCACAAACCTTTTCAAATACGTTTTAGACTTCAATTCCATCCAGGCTTCTGATTAGTTCACAAACCTTTGCCATTTCTCCTTTGAATCCATCATATGCTGAATTTGTTTCTTGTAGCGCCTTTTGCAGTCCGTCAAACTTTATATCATAGTTTTGAAGTAACTGTCGGTAATGTAGTTCCGATTCCTTTGCTGCTTTCATCTGCTCCCGACTTTGTAGCAGAGTTGTCGCCAGTTGCTGCATTTCTCCGTAGAGCCTCTCTTTGTCATTTGCATTCTGAAGTTTAACTTCAGCTATCTCTGTTCGAAGTTTTACAATCTCATCGCACTGTTCCAGCAACATTTTCTTCATTTCCTGCATAAATTGTAGAACACGATTTAATCTCCGTGTCTGATTCACTGATTTCATTACCTCCTCAATCGCTTCGTGTTCCGTTTTCAGCGCACTCAGCTTGTCAGCCATTTCCCCGTTTTCAATACATGTCTAGAATTAACAAGTTCACAAATTAGTTTCACTACAGAAAAACCTGAAGTTTCCTCACCTGCTTGTTATCGTCAGTAATTTTCTCTATACTCGAATTTACGTTTTGCATGAACGCCATACTTGTCGCAGCCTCGGAAGCCAATGCTCGTCCCTGCTCCTCTGTGGCTTTAATCTTAGCCACTTCATCTTCCTGGAAATCCAAATTCAACTACCAATGAAAAGTCAGAAACGTCTTCACAGCCTTTACTTATACCTTGAGAGTCTTGTTCTGATTATTCAACTCAACGCTCAAGGTCTCCAGACGAGCGACACAACTTTTGGATTTCTCCAATTCATTTGTCAATTCTTTCAATGACTTCTGCAGTTCTTTGACCTGGGTCTGATATTTTGCCAAAATCAAATTAGGAAGAAAAGCGTACAAGTTTTCACATTAACTTACTTTCAAGGAATCGTTTTCCTTCTTCAAATTCCCCTCTGAGTTTCCACCACCGCTCATTTCTGCCTTGATGCAATTAACAGTTTAACTTATGGAAACACCTTTACTTCTATAATCTGGTGACGCAGTGGTTTAGACAAGGGTGTTCTGAAAAATGATGATGTTCTACCGCATGGAAATTCGCTAGTTGCAGAATATTCCGGGTTTTATCCGAGACCGAGAAGGTTATTTTTGGAATAAAATCCTTCATTTTTACTTATGGCTCAACTAACGCTTCTGTCGATGCTCTCTAGCGCCGATTTCTATAAAGCTCAGAGTTTGCATAAAATCTTTGTTCAAATTACCGAAAGAACGTAATCTTTCGTATTTTTCGTGTTATAAATCGTATAAAAAGGCATCACACATGGAGTTCGCCGCGTCTTGGTGGAGAAAGGGAAGGGTTAATGGCCTAATGGCCATAATACTTGTAATTCAGTGGAAATTGATGAAACTACTGAACTAAATTGATAAAGCATTGTTGGCTGGAGAGTGAGATTCGTCCGAAGGATGGCCATGTGTCCACGTCCATGTCCATGTCCAGGGTGTTGTCCATGGATGTAACTACTCTGTGGTGGTGTGGAGGCCATGCGAGGAGCCTATTGTCGATCGTCCCCTCCTTCCTTTCCTGGAAGACTGACTGGCGCAGCAGCTGACTGGACTTCGTTTTAATTAGTTGAATTAATCGTCCACTTGAAAAGTTGTAAAGTCCTCATCGTCAGTTTCTTAATTGACACTAGTCAACCCTTCGGTAAGTACCCTGTCATACCCAACGACCTCATCTCTCATCACTTGTATAATTAATTACAGATTGGATCACATTGAAGTTGGCCAGATTCACTAGTCCACTGGACATCGTCACGGTTGACACCTCCTTCTTTTCAGTCCGTCAATTCAAGCGAAGCTGAAATGGTTTGCGTCCCATGCATTGTCATCCCAGTATTCCTTATACTTTGGCACAAGTACATCCAACCATTCATGCTGCGATACTGGAACCCATTTGGACTCCTAGACGACGGTTCCAGTAGAGTTATTACAACGAAGAAAGTCGGAATCTTCAATGTGAAGATCATCACCCCAAAAGCACTCCATGAGAAGGAAAGTGGAGCTAAACCAGACAAAGCTGAACCAGACAGTTGTAATAACGTAAAGTTAGTAAATCAACACGTCAAAGTAGATTAGAAATCTGAAATTATAAGCTAAAGTTGTATCCGTGTCCTAAATTATAATGTAAACGACAGTCGCAAATGGTAAAAGTACACCGCTTTAACAAAAACAATTTGTCTGTGTTCTTATTATAAGTTCATTAATTGACGCTGGAGTACGAATAGTATACAGTAGGGAACTAAGAGGCGACTAATTAATACCAATATGACTTTTTTGGCGTCCTTTCTTCTTTTATGTCCATTGCTTCCATAATGTTCATCTCAAAGGTTTTCAGTTCAGGCTGGAACGTCACTTTCTCAACAACGTCACTCTTCGTATCCTTATTCCCCTCTAAAAACCAATTACCCATTACAGATGATTACCAACATAAGTTAGCATAGCATTAACAAAGTTCACTAACCCAGATACGCTGACTTTATTTTGTAGTCATAGGTTTCATAGGCGGCTGCAGGCATTGGGATTATTCTTCCAGTTCTTGCCGAAACCCGGACTTTGTCACCGTCTTCTGTAAACCGCCACTCGATCCGGGTTTTCTTACTGTAAGACGCAAACTAAAATCACAAGAACTTGGATTTTTAGCAGTTTAGCTCACTTGTCAGATGGGTCAACTAAAGCGACTTCAGTGGTAACCAAGAGCGGTTCTTCCTTTCTAATTATTGTGCCTTCGAAGTCACCCGATTCTCCAACTCGCTCATAGCGCCAGTTCAATCCGCCAACGATAACCCAGTTCCTCTCTTCAATTACCTAAGGAGTAAATCAGACCAAAGTTACTCCTTCTCCTACAGTTGTAGCGTAGCACATCAATTGATTGTTAGTTACCTGTGAAACATGCCCTTGCTTCCCTTTGTCCCGTCCCACCAGAATTTCAACCCGGTCACCACGGAATATTGACCATTCCTTGATCGGTTCTAAAAAGATTTCTGGGTGTTTCTTTTGATTCTCCTGTTTGAATTCTATCGTCCATGGACGATGGACTGAGAATAGGAAGTCATTTGCCTTCTTCTTTCGCTCATACGGTAGATAGTTGATCATTTTAGGAGCAGTGTATTCTACCTAAACATCAATTAATTACACTTTTATTCGTGTGTCCAAAGGTTATGTCTTTACATCTTTACATACCTGTTCTGCTGCCCTTTTGATGTAAGAATCAGGTAAATTAGAGTACTGCTTTGTAAGTTTACCAACCCTTTTCAGGATACAGGACAAGGAGCCTGTGACCCTCATTTCCTTCCGATTAATTCAAGTTTTTAGTCAATTAATCGGAAGACACGGACGGAAGAAATCTCAATTAGAGTCTGTGGCCTCTTTTGTTGCGCGCCACTTGATTTCCCAAGCCTCAGGATCCTCAAGAAACCCCCTCAAAATGAAGTGCTTTTGTTTTCAACGTTGTCCAATGTCCACGGTACCTGAGTTGGTCTAAATCCGTCATACTCGGGTATTAACGATGACATGACAGTCCAAGTCCAAAACCAGTTCATGTCTTGTCATGTCATGTCCAGACGACTCTTGGTAATAACGCGGAAGAAGAAATGAGGCCAAAGAGGTCCAGAGTTACCCAAGCTTGGGTGACGCGGGAAATAATCCTTCCCTGCCACCGAAATCAATTGAGAATTTTTATTCGATTACTAATTGAACATTTCAGAAAGTATTTTGGTCGTTAGGTAGGGGGTATGTCCTACTCCTACTTGTGTCGCCTGCCATGCCTCAGCCAAGGCCATAGGCTGACTCCAGGAGGGCTCCGGTCGTATGCAAAAGCAACTGCAATTCCCGGAGGTAAACATTCTACATTCTATTCTATTCTATTAGACACATCCACAACTATTAATCCAATTGTTCAGTGCCTTCCTTTAACCTTTGACTGTTGACAGGGATCTCTGCATTGGGTGGAAAGAAAAAGTTAGGGAAAGGAGGCCCCGCGCTGGAGAAAGTAGTCATCCCTGCAGAATCTGACCCTCACAAACTCGTCAATTATGTATGCGGTTCTTCCATACTCAAGACAGGCGAAGACGTTAAGTTAAAACCAGACAATGAATACCCAGATTGGCTATGGAATCTACGAATCAGTAAGTGCAGAAGATGATCAAGGGAATCCAGGACTATTTACATGGTTTGCAGTAATTGGTATTTATCTTTTTTTTAGCTGAACCTCCGCCACTACAGGAATTGGAGTACAACTCACTGGAATACTGGAAAAGGGTTATTACCACTTCGAGAAAGAATCTTTCAAACCTCAGGAAAAATAGGAGGTTTTAGGTCATGATTAAATAAAAGCATTTCGACCCATCGGTTGTATCTGTTTTCACGGTAGCCATTGCCAATAATGGATGTTATTCCAAACTGTTACTGACCTCCCCGGATAGGTCTTATGCGGGTTATTGAACCAACGGCACCCCCCCGGGTGTAACCTACTGCTAAAGGATGTCCAGATTGAGCTGAGGAGAATGGGGTGGGGCGATGTCGCTGGAAGAGAAACTTTCTCCGTGAATGAACTGGAAAGTGAAATTCATTGAACCAACAGCATTGATTGTTTCCTGTTCTACTTCCTTCACTTGCCTGCTTTCCCCTTTCAAAAGATAAACGCTTAAACTCTAGATCAATGCTCCACAATGGATCTATGAAATATTAACAAAAGGAAAGCCACACGGCTCCTGGAAACTCTCCCCACGCTCCTCCACAATCTGTATAACCTCATTTTCAGTTTCAGTTTTCACTGGGTGAGCATAGCACAAGTATCCTTTTAGAAGTGAACAATCAAAATATAAACTAAATCATGACAAGTCATTCTAAACAAGTAAAACCCCAATTTTGTTTTCCATTTGTGGGATTAATTGCAGAGTACCAAGGCTCTTCTGGAGCAAATCAACGAGAAAGCTCCGCATTCACGCAAGCATTAAACGTAAGTAAGCGCCCAGCCTCAGTAATTGGAGCAGATAGTTTATTAAACTAATTGGACTCAGAGACCAAGCAGAATCAAAATGGATCTGCCTAAACTGAAATCGACGACGCAGACTCTTGACCGCCCTGGACAAAAGAATTCGGGAGCTGGGAAAAGCAATTGTACCAAATCTGGTGTTTCTCAAGTTAATAAGTCCACACCACAAAGACCACCTCCACGAATCAATCCCAAGTTAAAAATTTTGCAAACACGGAAAAATTTGAAGCGGTCAATGGAGGCTAAGTTGACTCCGGAGTCCCAGAGTGAGGGAAATGTCATTCAGTTCAATTCTCAAAATGCCAAACCTCCGTCGGGAAAACGCATCCCAAATATTAAATCTGCTGGACAGAAATCCTCAAAAACAAGCCAGAAGGATGTCTCGCTACAATTGGGAATTCCAGAAACTGAGAAATCAAAGAATGACCAGGCTCCAGCAGAGGTGACCAACGAAAATGATGAGAAATTGCAATTAATTTCTGAATCGCTACATATGGACCATGCAAGTCTGAAACAATTTCCTATTCTAGGACCAAATGACCGACAGATAAAACTATTGTCGCTCCAGCATAATTTCATTTCGCATTTACAAAACATCATAGTGCTCAACCATCTTGTTGTTCTGGATTTGTATAGCAATAGAGTCGAAAGAATATATGGGCTTCAAGCCTTTCATAGCTTGCGAGTGCTGTTACTGGGGAAAAACAGGTTCGTAGTGAATTCCCAAATTGAAAAAAGATTTAATTCAATGATTTACTTGAAAAACTATGATTTACATTAATTCGGTGAATTGTAAAACAGGATTCGACGCGTCGAAGGACTTGACGGACTGCGACGACTAGAAATTCTTGACTTGCATGGGAACCAAGTACGGTATCTCGACAACCTGAATTCGCTCGCGTCTCTGCGCATTCTCAATGTCGCTGGAAATGTCATTCGTTCCATTCGCAATTTTGGTGCATCTGGGCTGTCTTCACTGACAGAGCTGAATTTAAAGAAAAACCGGCTGAAGACTTTAAATGGGATTGAAAAAGCTCCGTATCTGAAGAAATTACTCGTATCCAATAATGAGCTTCAAAGGTAATTACCCAAAATGTCACGGCTAAAACGGTCCTTAAAACTGATGTGCTAATTCTGAATGATATTTGAAGCATCCATTCATTACATTCGCTGAGAAGCCTGACTCTACTGGAAGAATTGTTATTGGAATCAAATCCCGTCTGTTCACTACCGGAATATACGAATCAAGTACTATCCATTGTGCCTTCCCTCCTGATCTTCGACAGACTATCAATTGACGATGATGCAAGACTGCATGTCAAGAATTGGTTGCATGAATGCTTGATTAAGCAAACAGAGGTGTCAAGAAAAGATGAGGAACAAACACGGCTTCCAACGGTTTCAACTCGAGAAGAAGTCATCAAGCAAGCGCGGCGGAGATGGGAGACAGTTAGAGACTACGTAAAGCAAAAGAGCAATTCGAATTCTGGAGAAAGTTCTGCCGAAGTTCTAGGACTCTCAAAATCTGAATCAAAGGAACTATCTGGATGTCATTCACATGAATCTGTGTCGCCTAGCATTTCAGAAACGCCGGAAGTGGAAGTTAAAAGGCCAATAGATGATAACTGTAAAACAATTGATTCGAATTGTTTGTCACCCACTTGGGAACAGAAAAATCTCTCCGTACCAAGCAAAATTAAGAGCTTTGAACGGACTCCACCTTTTGGTCCTGCCTTCGAGCAGTGCATGAGTCCTAAATTAGCTAAAGTTGCCATCGTTAGACCACGAATACGGAATTTTAAAGAAGAAGTCGAAGAGAACTCTTCGACTGGTGAAAATCCAAAGCACTTGAAAAATGTGACTTGTCCACAGGAACTCATCGATGAAAAAATGTATCCCCGTCAAGTTTTGTACGGAGAAGAATGTAATGAAACTAATCAAGAGACCCTGCTTTCAATTGGCAATAAATCTGAAGTATCTGCCGACAATACTTCAGAGGACATCAAAGAAAATGTAGTGAGCGATGGAGAAGAGTCAATACAAGGAAAGCAATGTTCAGAGGGTGGAAGAATGATCAAGAGGGGCTACCTGATTAGAAGTTCTAGTTGCTTTCTACCAGGAGCGTTGCTCAGCGAAGGCAGTTCGAGTACTCCAAGTAGTTCAAACAGTTCCAGCAGCGTCAACCTCAGCGCAGCCAAACCTGAGAAATCGGAAACGTGGAAAAGATGTGAAAATAGAGTTAGCTGGGGTAAAAAGCAATTATCTCGAAACCATAGCGAGGACGCCACGTTGCAGGATTCCGACGATTCTGAAAGTATGGCTACTTCTACAACGTCAGAAATGCAAAGTCGAGTTATTGCTTCAGCCAATAAGAACATCCTTCTTCGCAAGACAAAGGTAACACACGTCAAAATAGCAATACGTATAGTTCTTTAATCTATTTTTGGCAGCGTGGTCAGACAGCTAAACTAAATGCAACAGCGTCACTGCAGTCAAAGAAGTTACTTTCATTTCGTCGCCCATTCACTGGGATCAGAGAAGGAAATACGCTTAATCAAGGTAAATTAATGCGCGTCAACTCTCTCTCCAAATTGGAGTCTGCCATTCCGGAAACGATGAAGAAACAAGGGTCAGATTATTTGATTGAAATTGACGAGAGAACGCTGAACCTGTATGGACAAGGAGCGTTAAAATACTTCATAACGGTATGCCTATAATAAATTTTAATGGGTTGAGCAATTTAGTCATGTTGTAGTGGTTTCCGGAAGAAATGACAAAGAACGTTGACAGCGTCAAGTTTCACTTTATCACATTCGAAAGCATTGTTCCCTACTTTGGAAAGTTACGACAAGCTTATGCTGCGGCAGAGCACTTCAGCTTCAGGTCAGTCTTTAAAGAAATAAAAATATAGTTCATTTAATTAAGGTTTATTACAGAGAGTAATTTTTAATTTAGGGCAAACAATCTCAGGATTCTGTCGCAAATAAATGCGATGGCGGACTTACAAGGTATAAATTCCATCACTATTTTTGACGAAGGGAATCCTATCACCGCTAATCCTTTATGGGAGAGCTATGCGATTTACCGACTGGGTCATTGGGGACTGAAAAAACTGAACGGAAGAGAGGTTTCATTTTCAAACATTTTGTCGAATTAATTCAAAGATTTGAAGAAGTGCTGTATTTAACACCCTTTGTTAAATATTAGATTCGTGAATATCACGGAGACCAATTGAAGCCTGATGACGAGTCGGCCATTTTTGAAGGACTAGGATACTTGGCCCTTTCTTGTCTTCCCCAGGTGGCGTTGACACCTTTGGCAACAAAGCTGCACACAATGCAGACATTTTGCACTTGCTCGCAGTCCAGTTCTTCTGATGATTCAAGTACAGCTCCAAATGATAAAGCTAAATCTGCAATAATTTATAACGACGAAAC
>VNWY01001191.1:0-19183 GCA_009869845.1 Pseudachorutes palmiensis | reverse complement strand
ACTCACCTGGGGGTGGGCCCGGGTTACACACAGTGCCCAAAAATGCTAAATTTTGTTTTGAGTGATCGTGTGGCCGGGGACCGTTGTGACGACCGGTAATTGGTATTACCGTATGCGGGTGACCCTGCAGAACTAGGTTATGGTTGTGTTTTTGTGAAAAGGTGTCGTTAATTAGCCAAAATAATTAGTTAATTAGTTGAGCTGAAAAGTGTTTACTCTTCGGTTTCAAATCTCCCTCTCGGTCAGATTCATTTGAAAAAGGTTAAAATTTAGTTAGATTCAAGGATTTCCTAATGCAGAACACGTACCTCGTCAAGTGTCCCTTTCCTCGCAGTCTTCATTCTTTCTTTCACAGCCTCTTTGTATTTCTGACTGCGAGCAATCGGAATCGTCTTTACCACAGCGCGCTTGGTAGCGTCTAGTTCTTCCAAATCCTTGATGGTGACCACTTCGAAGACTAAAGAAGACTAATACAGAATACACTGACTGTCCGACGTCGTGACGATCCAGCAAGTGGAAGAAGATTTCATATGTTCGAGGTTTATAGCCCGGAAGGCGAAAAGAATGCAAACCACTCACGGGGGATTCACATTCCCCCCGACACGGATGGGCAGACGTGACGCAATTCTATTTCAGCACCGACAACTCGAGGGTGAAACCGGGAATCATTGACACTGACACACGCCAAGCAACTGGGCAAAAGAAGCCAGTCGCTAAGATAGAAATCCTGATGTCTCTCAACGAATTGTATCAAGAATTGTTCCAGCATCTCGGCACACCGTTGTCAAAGATTTCACTTTCAAAATTTTTCACTCTTCAAAAAGCTCAGGCCGAAGCTGTGTTTCTTCCCTGGGAGAAAAGGATACCATGTAACTTGCACCTGCATAGTGCATGAGAGTTTTAAGTTGTTAATGAACGCTTGCAATCTGCAAAAGTACAACATTGCGGACTACTTGAGACTTTACGTGTGCGACCTAGAAAATCCGGATTGCATGTTGGTATTATGCAAAAAATGCCAAAAATAGGTGGAATCCTCCACCTTATTCGAAGAAATATATAGCAGACAAAATATGATTCTCTCAATGGACTAAGACGGATAAAGACGTCGTGCACGAAACTCTACCGTTGTGTGAGTTTAAACACAAAGTTCGAGACTACATTCCTTCCTGCAATGCTTCAACACCATTTTATCAACACTAAAGAAAAGGAATTCATTAATGGAAGCAAGGCAAACTTGAAAAACGAAGCCGTGGCCATATCTAATGGTACACGTGGATTTTGGAGAAAATTGCTCATTTGCTATTCAGGACGCTGTGCAGAGGTATCACTGAAAGTTACTCAGGCCACCATCCATCCGTTTGTGGCTTCATGGTACTCTGCTGAAGAGGATATGATTCTCAGTCAATCCTTCACTGTCATTAGCGATCACATGGACCATAGTGCTACTACATTCCACATCTTTAGAGAAGAATTTTTGAAGGAGGTGAAGGCGAGTGGCGTCATTCTGGCTATAAACAAAAACAACGTCTCGGACAGTGCCGCAAGAATAAGAATAATAAGAATTAGAATTAGCTAATAAAAATTACAAGAACTTGATGAATCTTGACCATCATTTCGGTGGCTATGGGATTAAGGCCGAATTGCACTTCACGGCGACTGCTCATGGAAAGTCGACATGCTACGCAATGCCTGCTGTCTACAAAAGGACGGCCAGACGGGAGAGCCTAAATAGAAATGGTACAATAATCAACACCCCATTGATAATTTTTGCATTCCTGCTGCGAGGACGCATAGAGAACAGGGAATTTCTCAATTTCTCCGCCGAAGAAATCAACAAACGGAATCCCGTAATTGAGGAAAGGTAAGTTTTCACAACCGTGTTCCACTGACACAGTGATCACAACTGTTCTTTCAATTTTACAGGAATGCATCGGCTTCCCCTTTAAAAGGAACCAGAAGTTTCCACTCATTTATTCCAACGCTGAATTTTAACACGATGACTGTTATACGATACTCTAATTCCCCAACTTACTCCGTTCAAAACTTAGGAAGAATTACTAAAACTGCGACTGTCCCGACTCCGGAGCTTAAGTTGGATCCCGGACAGCACATTGCATTCCTAGTGAACGCAACTTCGCAAATTGAATTCTTAACTCTGGTTGAGGTCTTCGAGGGCAAAGTTATTGAGCAGTACATGCGAAGACACAAACAGTTTTTCCTGGATGGTTTTTCCCCGACCACACAAGAATGGGTGTCGGTTGCTAATGTCATCTGCGTGTGTCAGGTTCCAGAGACGGAGACCTGAAGTGTGTATCGGCTCACCCCTCAGGAGTACGAGCGGATCGACAATTTGTTTAAAATGCAAGTCATGTCATTTGGACTTTTTCAATTTATTGTCTTGTATGGACTCTGCTCTCCCATTTAGGAAGTTGGCGAATGTTCGTAACGGCTAGAACCAAACCATCACAACAATGGACAACGACGTTTTACTGTTAATAAGCCCCACATTTGCAACAGAACCTTTGAGAAGATTTCATCCAACCGATAGCTGAATCAATCTGTTTGCTGGAGCTGATCAATTCATTTAACATTTCATTTAATTATTGCAGTTCTTGTTTTTGTATTAACAAAATTATTTCAATCAAAATTAAAATTCGACTCCGCCATACTGCAATGCTTTTATTTCCAGAGTTTTTGAGTTTTTTGGTAGGAGATTGGAAACAATTTTTGTATTGGGGATGACCCAAAAGTGTGGCAACTGCGATGGAAAAAGTTTGGTGTCATTTTTGGTAGGGAGTCCTTAGGTACCCTTCGCAGTAAAAATGCCTGGGATTGGTCCCTGTGAGGGGAGGGATCATGAGAAGAGATGAAAATTAAACAAGGAAAAGTTTTACTTAACTTGTCACGGTAGGCCCTTATGTGCCCTTGGTTCTGTTTATGTCCTTTTCGTGTTCGTATTCGTTGATAAAATCTTGGTACAATGATGACATTGAGCGTTGAGAGTCCAAGTACTTCCGATTAGGATACTTTGCTCTTGTGTAGTGAGATTCCCTGGGATCTAACTGGTTCAGAAATGTTCTCACTGCGTTCATAGCGTCGTCGTGCACATGCGCGTGATGACCATGTCTTCCTCTTCCGTTGGTGACGGCAGCGGCAACATTCAAAACCTGCAAAATGGCATAATGCTCACAAGTGAAAGGGTTGTTGAGATCCGAAGTTCGGGAGGGAAAAAACAGCCGACAAAATATCTGGACGGTTATCGGGTTTCCAGTTATTTTACTGGATTTAACTAAACAATGTGGTGAATAATTACATATTAATACCGAGTAGCGTATCCTTTAGATTTCAACAATGACATGCGCACAAGGCTAACTTCAAAATTTGCAAATGACTTGTGGAAGCTCCCCATCAACTCTGCGTTTGGAAAAACGATTTAGCAGGTGCAACAACGTCAGAACGTGAGAATTGTCGCCTCAATGGAGTAGGCGCTGAAATTCAATCGAAAACCTACTGTGAAAATCGTCATCCCCATCAGTGAAACCACTTGCATCTTTATGAAGAAGACATTGGCCGTGACTCTAAAAAAACCAATTTTTACCAGAGTTAGCGTTTTGGATATCGCAAAAAGCATCATGTATGAACAGCATGCGGAAATACAAAACGTCAAATCCTGTCAATCTGAATTAATTCTTTAATTACATTACGCCTTCCCTCAAGTGTACGGTGAAAAATATAAGCTACTCTACACCGGTACCGACGCCGCTATTTATCATGTACAAACTGAAGAAGTTATTTACTAACTAATACCTAATACCATGACATGTCAGATCATGGTGAACGATACGACATGAGCGATTATCCAGCAGCCCACCTCCAATTCGGGCGCTGTCACAACCATAGCAACATGAAGGTGCTTGGAAAGCTTAAAGATGAACTTGCTGGTGCTATAATAACAAACGTGGTCTGCCCTCGACCTAAACTGTACACAATCCGTGCCTCACAAATCAAACAAGACAAGGACGGAGACTACTTGAGAGACATAGGTGAGAAACTATGACAATCGTTGTTTAGATTTAACAAATCGTATTTGCAAGATGGTAGCTGGATTCTGGAGGACTCCTTCAAGAAGAAGGTAAAGGGGATTACAGCAGTCGCCGTGCGGAATCAAATCCGACACGAGAAGTTTGCAGACGCGATGGAAAATGGAATGGAGACTCGTGTTCAAAAATGGTTCTGATAATCTTTCAATTACACTTTTGAGGGGAGATTATGTCCAGAATGAATTGGTTCCCTTTTCTTTCGAGTAAGCCTTCATAGACATAGCTATAAATATAGTGGATTTACAGGGAGTGCGATTGGGTTTGATTTTGTTTTGCCCGTCTTTGTTAGCGGGAACCAAGCACCACCAAAAAAATAAACAAGCCGTCCATCACTCTGCTTTGACCTAGTCACTCTGTCCACTCTATCACTCCGATCTTGTTGCTCTGACCCACCACTACTACTTCCACCAAGATTCTGCATTGTCCACTCCAGCCACTCTGACCCAGCACTGTTAACACTACATGCTTCCACGATCTCTGCACATGACATCAGCACGCTTCCACGCCCATCTCTGCACTTGACCTCAGTACGCTTCCATGTCAATCTCTGCAGTGACTGTAGAAAGGATAGGTTGGGAAAATCGCCACTTTTCTATTTTTGGGGCAGAGTTCACCGCAGAGATGAAAGCTTTTTGTAATGAACCCTTCTTGGGGTGAACCCTTACCCTTGCTTTGTTTTGAAAACAAACCGAACACATGATCTGGAAATGACTACACATGACGGTAAACCTAACTAAATTATAATTACTAATTAATGAATCAATTAAAGATGGCTGCCACTTGGGGGAGCTTAGGGGACTACTCCACTCAACTCGATGCTCCACCCCCATGAAAATACGAAAATCTGAAAACGCCAAGAAGTTTAGCACAATAAGAAAAAACACGAAATGAGACAAAACAAAAAAGTTTGAAACGATAACTTACGAAATAACACGACGCCGAAATGTTTTGAACGATAACTAACAAAATGAGACAAACGACAAAAGGTGGAACAATAACATTTTGTTAAATTGGTCGTGGATTCAAGCTGCAAATAAGTTAACCCTCAAGGCAAACTGCACAAAACGATTTTTAAACCGATTCCCGATAGGGAATTCCAAAAAATAGTGAAGGGAATTCTAAATTAGGAAAAAGTGAAGGGAATTCCAAAAAATAGTGAAGGGAATTCTAAATTAGGAAAAAGTGAAGGGAATTCCAAAAAATAGTGAAGGGAATTCTAAATTAGGAAATAGTGAAGGGAATTCCAAGAAATGGTAAGAAATAGTGAAGGGAGTTATAAGAAATTGTGAAGGGAATTCTAAATTAGCAAAAGTGAAGGGCATTCTAACTTCCTCATAAAAGCTTCAGTCTTGAAGTGGTAATTCACTCAGTTACTTCAATCTTTCTGTTCGAGCCGCATCACTTCAAGAAAAACGAACCAACAACTAGGTTGAAGCTCAACTTCGTCTTAGTACATTAACGTTGGACATAATGGACTTCAATCGTCATTACTCTGAAACACCTTACTCTGGAACACAGGAAACGCAAGAAGAAACGAATCGTCGGTGGAAAGCTGAAGCGAACAATGCTGTCAAGAAAGTAATAATTAAGAAAAATGAACATTTTACTACAATTGAAATGTCAGAAGTTCCTGATCTCCTTGAAAAACTTTTAAAACTCTTTATGTCAACTGGAGGTTTGGAACGTTCCCTTCCTCATTTCGAGCAAATTATGCATGATCGGAAGCTGTCTGTTCCTAATTCGGCAATCCAACCAAACATTCGGCTGGAAGTTCAAAGTTAAAGAAAGAAGCATTGCCGAATGTTACAACTTCCAGATCTTCAGAGGTGACAAGGGACTCAATGTCTAACAAATCCCGAGACAAAAAGAAAGCCTCCAGGAAGCGTAGCATGGGCTCTTCCAACACCGGATTCCCATTGAAAAGAACAAACTGTAGAAGTCTGATCCAATTGACGACTTTCGGATAATCAAATGGTCGACGTGTTAGAGAATTTGTAAGTTTTCAAAATCATTTATTATTTGGAAGTCATAAAAACAGTTCAATAAATCAGTGCTGTACAAACTTTTAAATCGATTGTGTGTTGGCCAAATTATTTATCAGCGAGTCCAGTTAAATTCGGCAAGTTTTTCTTCTTCCTTTGTTGAGTAGGGAGCAGTTTGCCGCCACCGGTGTGAGGTGTCGAAGTAGATGAACGTTCAGGAGTGATATTGGATCGTTCGAATAAACGCTGATGATGTCCTGGAAGTTTGTTTATTTTGAATCCATTGGTCATCATAAAGTTGATGACCTGAGGGTGAGATCGCTATCGATGCTATCGATGCTGCGTCTTCTGTCTGATAGCTTTCGAATGGTTTCACGGAATTCATCCGCTGGCATTGTGATCCCTCCAAAGCGAGCAATTCCATCCGCTTTGCTTTGCTCCTTTAGTCACGAAGAACAAAAGGATCTCACGTCAAACAGTGGAGAAGCTATACATATCAAATGGAATGGAATCAGCCTCCTTAACGCCATCAGCGTTGCTTTCTTATTTGCTATTGGAGAAGGTAAGCTTCAGTTAGACCGAAGTTCACAATCTTTACATTAGGGGAATTTTAATTAGAAGTCTGACGGGAACGGGAACGAACGAGGAGAAACTTTCTCCTCTACGATTTTCCTGTACGCACCTCTACGTTTTTTGGCGACGGCGAGAGTACGGCGGGAATGCTAAAATACATTTATTTAATTTTTATTTCAGGTTTTTAATTAGTAACTGAATGTGACACTATGGAGCAGGAAATAATTAGAAGCATTCCATTTTTAACTGATGGGGATGTTGAGGATATGTTTCTGATACAGTGTAGTGTAAGTAGAATTGAGCCAGTGCGTGTGAATGGCCCAGGACTGTTTAATCTGGATGCTCTTGACGACGAATTCTGCTACCTCAACTTCCGGTTTTACAAAACTGATATGGTTAAACTTAAAACTTTATTACGTATTGGAGACATCATTCGCTGCGGCTAGACAAAGGTAGGGGGAACTGAAGCCCTGTGCATTCTCCTGAGGAGACTTGCATACCCAAACAGGTAAACACAAGGCTGGTAATCTTCGAGGCTAATACTAAATGCTAAATATTTACTGATAGATATGTGGATCTCATGCCGCTTTTTGGGCGTTCGGGATGCGATTTGTGCAAGATTTTCCTGGCGATGGTTTCCCTTGTCAAGAGAACTCATGCACATTTGCTAAACGGCCTGACTCATCCGTACTTAACGATTCCTAAGGTTCTGGAATTTGCTGCTGCAATCAGTGCTAAAGGAGATCCTTCCAGGACCTGCTTTGTGTTCTTGGACGGAACTGTACGAGCTATCTGCCGTCCCACAATGACCAGAAACTTTCCAAATTGGAGACATGGAGAAAAATCTCAAGGTATTTCAGCAACCAGTGTCTGACTTATACTTGGTGAATTCAATGCTAAGCAACTTACACTTGTTTGTACGGCAGTCAGACATCCAGCTTTTATAATTTAGAACCACCCAAACTGCAAGAGTTTTTAGTTTAATTTTACCAGATTTAACTCAGATTCTTGAATAAAAAGTAATCAAATTATTATTTAACTACTGCATTTTCAAAGCATCGAGTAGAGCCATGGTAAGCACCGAGCGTTCCTTTTGTTCCGCTTCGCGTAGCTTGAACTCCATTTCCCTTTGTTCCTTTTCGAACTGAATTTCCATTCTCCGGTTCTCCAATTCCATTCTGCGAATTTCCAGTTCTGACTTCTTAAATTCAATCTCACCCTGAAAGCAACCAAATTCGCATTAGTAATCTTGCCTTTGTTGGGGAAGGCAAAGTGTGACTGACCTTATGCTTATCAGCCATATAAGAGATCATGTCCAATTTGCGAATCTTCCGTGGTTTGCCAGTCACATCTTCACCGCTGTTGCTAGTCTCTTGAACAGTGTCTGAAGCGGAGAGAATAGAGGGGGAATAGAATCCGCAACTTCGTCTTCGTCGTCTAGATCTTTTAGGACTTCATTGCGTGTAGCATTTGCAATTTCTCTGTCTTCTTTCCGATAGAGCCGCTTGATTGTTGTGGATTTCCTTGACTCCAGCAAGTGGATTATCTGGAGTAACTTCTGCTGCTCTGACAAGCTTCCCTCATCGACTCCAGAGCTAAAAATTTAAAATAAATAGGATCTAGTAATCAACAGTGATAATAATGTCAAATTCTTGTCAAATTCAAATGCTGTGAGCTTGGTCAGACCAAAACTGCTTCAGAAGTAGCGTCGCACGGTCCCTACAGAAGCGTCGAGTGATGTCAGTGTTCAGTTCAGATTTGTTCAAAGTGTCAGCGATCTCTTCCCATGTAGCTTTGGGAGATCTCAAAGTGACAGCAAAAGGGTTGAATGCTTCCACAGCTGTTAAAAGTCCCAGGTCATACTTTTTAGGTCCTTCATTCAGGTCCTTCCTGAAGTCAAACCGCTTACCCATGATTCCAGGGTCAGTTTTGACTATGGCAGGGTGTTTAAGGGACTGTTTGGGATGATTATTTTGGTTTACTGAAACTGAAAAATAATCAGTTTAAAAACTTCACGTTCAGACGAGCGGTCACACTGACGAGGAGGTGTTTTTACGTCTGAAGCAGACGAGCGGGAGAAGACGGGAACGGAGGGAGAAAGTCCACTCACGTGGTCAAAATCGTGCGAAAAATTCATCCGCTCGTTTTCGTTCCCGTCAGACTTTTAATTAAAATTCCCCTATTAACTGGTTATTCACCGTTTTCCTTAACCTTTCATTCCTTGTCACGTAGATAGTCTCGAAATAAACTATTGTAGACGTCGGGGTCAGGGTGGGTCTTCAAGGTTGGAGTGTCGGCTTGAGCTCTTGCTGCTCTTGAGAGCAGTCTATTGTAATCGTCAATGTTAACTACTTTGCATTTTCCAGCCATTTCACGCAAATTGAGTAGCAATCAGCTGTCTCAAATTCGGAAGCACTGCACCAAAAAGAAAGCACCGTTTTGGATCAGGAGCTTCCTTTTGTTTTCAGCTTTTCCGCTCTTGCTTTGAAAACGTTTTAGCTCCTTACTTTACGGACGCATAAGCTCAACTGTCATCGAGTTGACGGGGATACTGCCTTTGCATAAGATATGAGCGCACTCACAGAGCTCCTTACTTTACGGACGCATAAGCTCAACTGTCATCGAGTTGACGGGGATACTGCCTTTGCATAAGATATGAGCGCACTCACAGAGACTCATTTGTTTTAGCGTCGCTTTCCGCAACCTTTAGGGCTTTGAGAAAGTAGTGTTGATGACTTCGACCTGCTATGGCAATTTCTGAGAAACTAATGACTAAAAATAATGCTTTGCCCAGGGATACGCAGTCGCAGTTGGATATGTGGTTTACCACCACCACCACAGTTGTGTCTGCGACTATTAATTCACTTGACTATACCCTCCGTCACCACCACAACCACAGATATGCTTGAGAGTATACCCGACACCACCACCACAGCTATGGTTGAGACTGTACCTGCCACCACCCTGTATATATTAAGATACATGAACCAACACACATCCAATCTTGCCATGCAGTTTGAACAATGCACTCTTGTTCTAATTGCCACCGAGGATTCACCAGGCGAGTCGCGATGAAGCGTCACGCCGAAAGTTGTGAGCGTGAACCCGTCACTTGAGACGTTGAACATGTACGATTCTGGATTTCGATATCCATCAATAGCTACACCGACACAGCCGCCTATCGCATTTCAATATCCGACAACAGCTACTCTAGCACAGCCTCCAACAGCATTTCAGTCACCGTTCTCTGGTATGGACTTTGACTCACATCTGAATGCTCCATTTGCCATGTGTCTCAGTGGTAGAGGGGACTGGGGGCAGTCGGTTACACTTTTAGTTTTTGAATGCTCATTCGAATACAGTTAATTATATTTGAAAATTTTCTTCTCTAAAAAATCACAAAAGCGATTGACTAAAGAACCCGCATTTTTATAATTTTTTATCAGCGCTGTCGCTTACGGCAAGCGATTTACGAAAACGGTAGAAAAAATCGACTGACCCCACCTAGTGGGGGCAGTCGGTTATATTTTGACTCCAGCACGAAACATCATGAAAATCGATCACTTGATCCAAGTTAATTTTTTTTATTATGAAAGTTTGAATCCTAGTTCCCAACATCCGGAAAAATCGTTTTTGGTCGAACTCTTTTGCGCTTCTAAAAATTCTTAGGAGTTGCAGGAGCTGCTTTTTGGCCCGTTCTGATTTGCTGGCGTTTTGCTCCTTTCTGTAAGCAAGGTAAATTTTTGGATTATAATTGTTATAAATTAAAATAAACACATTGAAAATCGTTTGTTTACGAACAATTTGGCGCCCTTAAGAAGCCTTCGACTTGGAGGAACGGTTCATTGCCGAGACAGTAACTGCGCTTGACTTCTCATTTCGTTTTTGCCTTTTACCCTCTTGCTGTTTCTGACGCTCTTCACGTTGTGACTCCTCTTCACGTATTGCATTAAGCACAGGAGTGTCGGTCAGCACGGAAGATTTTTGTTTCTTACCGGCCCGGGACTTTTTACGAGGCCCTGCCTTTGGCTGGGGAAGCAAAGCCTCCAAAATCGCAGGCGTTCCTGGAATTTCTGGTGTTGGCGTCTTATGCTGATTCATGACAGGGTCAACTTCTGGCGCTTTAGGCGAAATCGAGGGAATTGAGCGGTTGGTGAGTTCCGACGGCGAAAATTAGGACCGTTTGAAAACTTGCGAGTTGTATGGGAAAATCCCTGAGCATTTAAATCCTGCTTAAATATTCGCAGTGGTGGTAGCAGTAGGCAAGGATAGTTTCACAAGGCCAGGAATGTCGTAAATCGTCATCGGCTTAGCAGGGTGGTTTCGCATCCAAGCTTGAGCGTGCTTATTAATTTGTTTCTTGAATGGGCCAAACACGGAGCGATCCAGTGGCTGCAATTTATGAGAGCAGTGGGGTGGGAATGTCAACATAATGATTCCATTCGATTTAGCAAAATCAATTATTTTGGCAGAAATGTGAGAGTCGGGATTATCCAAGATCAGTAGGACTTTTTGGTCAGGCGTAGCCTTGGAGTGGAACTGGAAATGTTTCATGAATTCGAAGAAGCTATCTTTGTCCATCCATCCTGAGCCGTTCAAAGTTCCGACGGAACCGGTAAGGCTGTCGGATAGAAAGTGGTCGTAGAATTTTCTTCTGGGATACAGGAACATTGGCGGAATTGTATTACCGATGGCATTTACTGCAACGCCGACGGTGACAAGTGTCTCCCTCTCCGCTGAAGTCATGGCTCCAACCTCAGTCACGCCTTTGGTTGCAATAATGCGAACCGTATTCTGAACTGTAGTGACTCCAGTTTCATCAAAATTGTAAATCGATTCTCCCGTGAACTTGGACAGATCCAAGATCCAAGAGTGACTTGAAAAATGAGTCGACGTTTACTTCATTGAAGCTTGTAGCTCTAGCAATGCTAGTTCCAACAGGCTTTCGGGTTGAAAGCCTTGGATGTCTTTTCATGAATCCACGGTACCACTTGATTCCAGCTAGTTTTGACTCGTTCCATTTTTCGGGATATTTGATTCCCCTTTCTCTTGCAAATTCATATGCCAGTTCCCGGAATCCCATTGCAGTGAGCCCAAAATACATGACGGCAGCACGTTTCAGAAAAGTTTGAAAATGCTATTCCTGCTCTTCGTTAAACACTCTGTTAGAAATTCCATATCCAACAGGCGCAGGTGATGTTGCATTCGGATTCCTTAGCTTCTTCACAAAACGATAAAGCGTGGTATATGGAATGCTGTAATCGGCTGCTGCTTGGTTCAAATTGACTCTATCGTCCAACACACGCTTCGCTGCTTCAGTGATTTCAGCCAGTGGTATTCCCCTTGTAGTTTTCCTAATCCTTTTCCTTGGCATTTCTGAAATATGTTGAAATATTGCATAAGTAAGCGTAACCGACTGACCCCACAGAAACAAAACCGACTACCCCCACCCTCTTCTTTTTCGGTTCTCCTTATTTAAAAAAACGGGTTTCAATTTTTGCTGTTCGAGGATCTAGATTCACTCATAAACGTATACAGAATCATGTGCTTACCGGAGCTGAAGATTGACAACGTAGTTGATGAGATTCTGTGATTTTTCGATTTGCTTCAAGATTTTACTTCTGTGGCTTTTTTTACCTCCATTTCTTTAAAAACTCCTCTCACGCCACAGACAGAACCAATTTAAAATTCTCAACTAGCCTCTACTAACCAACTGTCTGAGTGTTGAGAGAGATTTTTATCGCCCTCAACCGCTGATTGGTTGAAAAGTTATTACTAATTAACATACTGACCCCACTAACCGACTGCCCCCAGTCCCCTCTATGTCTCAAAGTGGAAAGAGTACATTGGTCCAGCAAACTCTGATTCGAAGAAATGAAGTCATCAAGACTAGCGATGGTAGCCCGTCAATCGTGTGACTTATTGTTTCACTGAGTTCTAGTTCGTCTTGTTTGGTGAACTCAAGACTCAAATTCCATCAATTGAGTTTCATTGTGGACTTCCTGAAGAGTGGCATGACGGTACAGATAATCCATCAATCATGGTGTTGGACGACTTGATGCACGAGGCTGGGAGAAGTGGGGAGTATGTATGTTGTATGGTTTTCGGAGTGGAAGACTATCTATTAATTATAATAGCCACCCCAAGCTGATCAGGCCGCGAGGGCCCATTTCAGTCTCTCCGCTGCTAACAGCTTTATTGAAAGGAGGGAGATACCGTCTAATGTCACGAGCTGGTATGGACAGATTATCTGCGGCCGTAGCAGTCCCGATAGAGAACAGGCGGAGATCCACTAGTGCATCCGCCTCAAGATCTCAATGCTCATCAGCAGCCAGCACACGGGATGTCCTCAGCCCGCCACTACCACCGGGCGAGCAAAGACACAGGCCCCTGACCATTTCAGACCCCACCCATACCATTCTCTCCCCTCCCTTACGGGTCACCATGGTTAGTGGTGCCCTAGGGTAGTCAGAGTGAAGACCGAAAAATTCCCTGTGGTTCGTGAGTATTTAACTCACGGCCGGACTACGGCATTACCCCAAACTAGAACCACTAGGCTACTACTCACGAGGCTGCGGCTGCATTTACTCGGACATCGCATCACCGGAATGTTTCTCTGATCATCCTTATTCAGAACTTTTATAACAAGAATATTAATCAGATCACTTCCAACTGTCACTACTTGGCGTTGATGAAAAACCCCAGGGATTCAGCAATCGTAAAGTACCTTGGACGACAAATGAATGGAGGAAAAAAAACACGCTGGATGCTGCCTACAAGGAGTGCATGACTAAGCCATATGGCTATTTATACATTGACTTGACACTTTATTAGGTTCATATTTATATATAATATTACCTCTAATAAATAAACTTGAGTCAAAATGATTTTTTTCGAATTCCAAATAATATTTTTGGTGAGAATTGTCTTGTTTACACTGATGAATGAATAAACTTTAACTATTGTAATAGTTAGTTGTGTTCTCAGGAGAAAATCCCTGTGATGGCCGCCACTACCCACATGGATGGGGAGGGGCATTCAAGTCATGCCTCCCATCATGTTACACATCATCCATGGTCCAACTTCTGACCATGTCCGTGTCTCTGTTCATGTCCATGTCGCTTTTGACTTTCACACGGAACTCATGGACAGAGGGGAGGCAGGAGATACATGGTCCAGTAGTGGTGATGTAGATCATGTTGTGTTGGTTCCTATTTGAAGGGTATGACGAGGGGAGACAGAGGAGACACGAGAGAGAGACACGAGGAAGACACGAGGATGACACGCCCCCATATCCATTTGTCCCGTCATGTAGAGGCTCTGCGGAGTCAGTCCCGTCAGTGAGTAAAAGGAGTTTGTTCAGACTACACGTCTGAGTTTTCCACAGGAGAGTCAGGGTCATTGGGCATAGGCGTCGCGTTAGGACTCAGCCAGCATTCTCTCCAGTCACTAGGCCATCCAGGGCCCATCGGAGGATACTGAGAGCAGGAGGTCAAGGGACACGACAGGCGCTCCCTACGCTCCCCGTCATATTGGTGTCCAAATGAATGACAGGGCAAAGGCCATGTACAAAAGCATGGTCACATCAGACAAGGGAAAGCTATGCGTAAGGCACATCTGAAATTCTCAATGCATTTCTCCATAAGAATTTCCTGCGGAGGCCCCCACACCGCGGGGTGGAAACAGGGCAAAGTGAGACTCGGACTGAAACTGGTTTTGGCAATTGTACTAAGGTAAAAGTAATAATTAATAATTGTAATAATTAATCGGTGTTGATGTGCGTAATGTTTACATTACAAATGAAGTATTCACCTCAGTCATCTTTGCGGTGTATGTGAAGATTGAATAGGAAGAGCTGGAGTGACAAATATCATAGGGATCGTTTGATTCTCGTGTAAACAATTGGGTTTTCATGGTAATAAATTCAGCCACAATATTCACAGCGCCAGTCACGTACAGACTTCGAACTGTTTCGGAGTGACCATGCTCCTTATTATCTTCAGCGTTTTTTTAGTTTCCACTTTCACTTCCGCACATGCTGATTGCCAAAATAAGAAACTGTGTGCCGAGTGCATTTCCGACACAAGTTGCGAATTTGTTTTCTCAATGAATACAGGGTCCTACGTGGACAGCGGTACCGCATCTTCTCAACATCCTTCCGCATAGGAAATGTGGGGCGCCTGCAGCATTGAGTCTTGCCGATACTTCCATGATGACTCGAATGAACTGAGTGTAAACTATTCGCCAACACAATACCCAGGTAATGAAGTTATACAGCCAAAGACACTGAATTGAATTCGGTGGCATTCTTAGAATATGTAAATAACTAATGCATGTGCAACAAAAGAGTCAAAGACGCCAAGATGAATTAGTTCCGCTTAATTCTGAGTCACCGAAGCAAATTCGGACCAAGCTAAATCCATTTTCCTTTGCTATAGTATTCACAAGCAACGACGTTGATAAGCCACAAAACCCAGCCTTGGCTTCGACCGTTGATGATGGACGTGGAAGGGACAATCTGCTAACCGCAACTATGCACCCAGATTTACTGGATCAACTTGCGCTTAACAAAGAGGGACACCCAGGCATCACCAACCTTGAACTCAACAATGAAGTGATTACGCATTATGATGAATCACATGCGCCTTCGCTGACTGTTGTAGACAGTGTATACCGACATATGCCTAAAGAATTCCCAATCGTGGAATGGAGAAATGTGTCAATAACGACACGCACGACATCAGAAACCACATCCACTACTGGAGTGAAAGCTGCTGATGTTGAAATTCCAAAAACAACGGTGGCTCCAGCCAAGGTGGAGAAAACAACAATCACCCCCTCCACATCCTGTACTTCTCGAGTGAAAGCTGCTGAGGTTGAAATTCCAAAAACAACGGTGGCTCCTAATAATAACCTAATAAAGTAGCAGCGGATGAAAGTTTTGTTATAAATTTTAGGAAAGTGGATTACCCTTGTCACGATTTTAAGGTCGGTTAGGCACGGATGAATATAATGTTTTTCGATTCATGTTGCTGACATTGCCCTTCGCTGTCATCTCATCTTCTTATCTACACATAACAATTTATCTTCCCTGATGCTCAAAGCAATTAATAAAATCAAATCGTGTCTTCCGACATTTCTGTCTCATCTGATTCAATGTCATGTGACATGGCAAGGTAGTCACAAGTTTTGCAAAATCATTCAGTAGAAAGTATAAATGGAGACATGTTCAAATCGGTATTCCTCAGGTGAGACTAATGTAAGATACTGACTAAAAGGTTCTAAGAATGCTCGTTTTGGACTGACGCAATGAAAGAAAGGTCAAATTCAAATAAAAGGAACTACTGGAAAAGGTGCAAGGCGGAACCAAGAAAACTTTATTTCTCACAACGCAAGCCTGAAGTTTGCGAACCAGTTTGTCAGATTTTGCGAGAGAAAGGGTATGAGGAGAAAGATGTTGGCGAATGTTTGGAACTGGTGAAAACAATTTTATCAGAGACCAAGCGTAATACAACAAGGCTGCCCCAGGTGGTTGATTCAATAAGGCATTTATTCAGCCCGACACCTAGTAGCAGCAACACACCTCGAAGTTAAAGAGACCCTGAATCCGGCGAGACCATAGTAAACCCTTCAATGGAAGGTGTTGAACTGGTGGGATGCGAAGATTTGGAAGCAAATACTGAAAGTGTGGCATCAATATCTGAGCCCAACGGAGAAAATGAAGATACGTCTAATGAAAATGAAGTTGTCGCAAATGAATCCCTAGAAGATCAGGATCCAGTTGAATCGGTGCAGTCACCATTTAAAAGTCTTTTTGCTGGAATGTCTACCCCTGTGCAACTTGAAAAAAGAAAAAATAAGCAGCCAATGCGGTTTACTCCAAGCTGGAGTGACTTCACCAAATACTATATATGTAAACGAGAATACAGTGAAGGCGATGGTGACATGTTTATGTGTGCATCGTGCCAAAACAGGTATCATTACGAAGCTCCTTTTGAATGCGTGCAGTTTGAAATTGTGTCATACCCTATCGGTGTCGACTGGTTGTGCCATTTATGCCAGCATGATGACATTAATGAAGACTGGGAGGCACTCCTTAGCACACCCAGTGACACATTTCTTGTGGACCAACGAGTGAGCAACGAAGAATCCAGCCAGGATGATGCGGAAATCAAAGATGAATTGGCAAATGATTAAACTTCCCCCGAGGAGTACTCCGCTGTGGATGAAGAAAGCGACGGAGAAAGTGAAGGGGCTGCCGGAATTAAGGAAACAGATCCAAAGAACTCTCTTCCCTCTAGGGATGAGCACAAAAGAAATAATGAAACTAAGGGTAAAGGCTCTTCCAAGTCCAATGATGAGTTTGGCAGGCGATTACGGCGGAAATCGTGAATGCTTTGTAAATAGATTTTGTTTTATTTCAGGAAGCAGTAAAGATGACAAAGGCGATAGAGACAAAGATGAAAATGAAAATGAGGATCAGAAGGAAATGAGGGATGCATTTTGCACAATCATGTGCTTAATGAAGTCGATCTCCAGTATGAGCCTCCGTCGCAATTTGAACTGATTTTCACTTCTGGTGAATGGGAAAAATTATTTGACTTTCGGAAAAAGATTCTGAAACCCAAAGTGAGGCCATCGTACATAAGCAAGAAGTTGAATGACAGTGGAATACCTTGTAGTTCTTCCGCAGAAAGGAGCCCAAAATATTATGTATTTAAAAACCGGAAGGGGTTTGCTAAAGTTTTTGGGCGCTGCTCGGGTAATAGCAACGTCAGAATCGAAGGTCATATCATAGATGAGCCTAAAATGAAGGAGCAAGTCAAAATACAAGTCACCAGATCTGGCAACTTCGTGTTGCTACAAAATAAAAAAACAAGCCGCTGGGTCAGTGGCGATTTGCGACGTAGACTGCAACATGAAGTTCAGAACTCAGGATTACAGAGTGGCGCACAGGCAAAATCTGAAATCTTACGCAAATGAAGAGACCCGGACGTCCATAGGGAACTTCGTGTACTTCGGAAGGAGGTAAGAAACGATTCCAATTTCGATCCTGGATCTTTGCAAGCATATTTTTTTACTGTGGAAAGCAGTTACAAATGCTGCTGGGTCCACCTGCACGCGACGGGTGCAATGGTAAAAGCCTGCATCGCATAGTCAAAGACGATGTCACTGACCCCAACGTTTTTTTATTTTTCATGTGAAAAAATTTCTCGGATGGTTGGATGAACCAGACGAAGCCAACACGGATAAGAAAGATAAGAAGGGGAAACAAGAGACAAGCAAGAGTTGTTGCAAATTTGAGAGGAATACCCAGACCAGACATACCCAGAGTAATATAAATGTTGTCGATTTCTGTAGACGCCATGCTAATTTCACATTGTACATGACGAAATCTGTTTATGAGAAACTGTTCCCAGCTGGCAAAACGCTTCCATATGGGCCAAAAAAAGAAAGGTGTAGATCCAACAGATCCCACGTATGCTGAGAAAAAATGGAAAAGGTCAGGTAAAAAGGATAAGCCTTTATATGGGAAGTCAAAAGACAGCTAAGGTGAGAAGGCCAGTGAAGCGGCTGCTGATGCTGAGCAGGATACTGGCAATACGGGACAGAACGACGAAAAATCAAAGCCACATTCCAAGCCTGCTTCGAAAGAGAATAAGCAAGCCCCACCCATGCGCCCACCTGGTCCTAATTTCCCACCCAACACGCAAATGCACATTCCACGATGGAACGCAATTGCTAAGAACACCTAGCAGGGCTAATTTTAGTTCATGAATTTCGGATTTAGTGAAGCAGCTTTGAAAAATCCAATTACCCCAAATTGTAACCTAGTATCTGGTGTGTCCTCCGTTGTTAGCGATCATCATCTTGATCCTTCTTCGGAAGCTGGATGCCAGCTTCTTTAGAATGTCGCCGGGAAGCGAATTCCATTTTTTTTAAACGGGCCTCTAGTTGAAGCCTATTCTTTGGAAGTGGTGGTTCGTAAGCTGATTCTTTAAGATTTGCCCGTAAATTTTCTATGGGGTTCAAGTCCGGGCTATTTCCAGGCCAAATTCCTTTTCCCCAGACGGTTGGAACTTCACAGGTGAGGAGCTTCATTGTTGACCCTGCAGTGTGGGCTGGAGCGCCATCCTGTTGTAATATCCGCTTTTTTTTGGATGAAAAGATGTCTGACTTCATGGCTTCAAAATAAACAGGCAATATTTCCATTTGGTAATACTTGGCATCGACGGTCTGTGTAAGCTCCACTTATGGGTGAAGCTCACATGAACACGGGCCGGATCGTCCTTGTGCGTCATTGGGAGTGTGCCAGTGGATGGGCACACTGACACACTTCGGAGATCCGAGCCACGGCTATTTTGGGGGAGAGTTTGGGGGAAGCAGAGTAGATCCAGGAGCCAAAGGGGGAAGTCACGGAAGGAGCGGAAGGCTTCCAAGTCGTCTTGGGGACTTGGAAACCTTCCCATCCGTAGGGTTGGCGATTCGTGCTCGGAGTGAGACGTCCTTGAGTGGGAGTTTGTGTGA
>VNWY01001190.1:0-19205 GCA_009869845.1 Pseudachorutes palmiensis | reverse complement strand
GTGGGGGTCTGCATTGCCCCAGCTTCAGCCAGCCTTGACCTGAAGGAGACCCACCTGGAGCTTTGTCGGGAGGCGGTGGTGGTGTGGGGCGAAGGTGGCCCACCACCAACCTTTTCATCACTGAATGACCCGTGTCAAAGGTAATCTACTCACACCTCTTTTGTTTTACAATTGAGGCCGTTGACCCCTTTTTGAAATGCGTCATTGTGAAATGGAGTGTTTCGCGTTCCTTGTTTTGCTCACTTTTGTGCACAGTTTTGCCATGCTTCATCCTCCGTTTCCATTCAATGCAAATGAGGGATGAAGAATGAATGAAAGCTAACAGCATCCAACATGATTCTTCAAAATGGCGAAACTGGCTTTGACCTCACAGTTTACTCAAAATGACAAAAGTGGCTTCCAACATGAGGCTACAATGAATCAAGAAAAAGAAAAAACCCCTTCGACTGAGCGATCTTCGATCTGGCTTTTGATTTTTAAAAATCGGAGACCTGTGTGAACTTTTTGGCTGAGAGGAAGCGAAGAAATTTTGCCTTTTGAGGAATAAACTGAAAGCTTAAAGGTCAAAGGGTCCTTCTGCTGGATTGAAATCCATTTTGATGTAATGAAAGGGGCCAAGGAATCATTTGTTGAGTATCAGTTTCAATCCCTTTGCAGAGTTGACTTTGATAAATTATGATATCCTCAATTGCCAATTCCTTCATTGTTCACCCTTTGATTCATTTTGTTGTGATTGTTTTGTGTTTTTGAGGGGAGACCGATGGAATCCTAAAGGAAATCCGAGATGATATTTATGAGGAAAAAAAGACCCTTAAAGGTCACAAGGGAGGGAACGAAGGGCTCTTGGGTTTCCAGAATAATGGAAACCAAATGGGTGAAAACAATCATTTCTCGCACGCCTGGGACAATGGCTTTCATAGTAAATGAAACACTTTCCCTTTTCGGCCAATTGGCTCAAAGGAAAGAAAGCAAAGGCACCCGTTCGTTCGGTTTGGAAACTCTTTAAGTTTTTTAAGACTTTCCCACGATCTTCCTCTTTTCGGGTGAGATATCGCTGTTAAGCGCTCAGAAGATGACCTGGTGCTTCACCTCTAGCGAGATCCTCGTTTTTTAAGTCCTTCATATGCTCATTTCTGTCTTACCATTTGCTTGTCTGGAATTGAGAAAATGTGGATGACACTTCGAAAGAAGGCTCATCCTCCGCCCGGTCTGTCATTATCCGATTCTTTATGTCTGTTTCTTTTTTATTTGTAAAACATATGCATAAAATAGAGCTTGTTCCTTTGATCTCATTTTCCCAACATTTTCCCTTTGCTGTCCCCTTCCAGTTTCGGAAACTGAGAAAATATGATAAATATTCACATATGGAGTGTTCCAGGAGTTTCACTTTTTTGTTTCTTCCTTTCCCCGTTCTTTTATCTTCCTATAACGATCTCCTTCATCTTCTTCCAATGCAATGCATATTCATTATCCTCCTCAAATGTCTATTTACATACGCAGCCACGACGAAGATGAGGAACAGAAGAACACAAGGCAAGCTGGGAAATTTCGAGGGAAGTGGATTCGGAAAAAATTGATGGGCCTATTTTGTACTCTTGAAGAAACTCATCTGCATATTGGGAAATATCACCACATTGTGTCGCATTCACTACACATCTGCAGAGAAACAAAAATGGAGGAATTTAGGGCTTGAAACAACCCCTTCAAATCAAAAGAAAGCAGAATTTCGAGCAATTTCAACTGCCCAATGATTTCCAGAACTGACGATTTTCTAAGAAATTTTACACTGGCGTTTCTCTGCTGAAACTGTATGAAAATAACTGCGAAAACGCCGTTCAATTCAATCTAATCTAAAATTGTTGTGTCCCTCACCGAGTCAGGAAGATTACTTGACATGAAGATTTTTGCTTGTAGCCTCTTTGAAGTTGGATTTTAGATGGGGAATCTCCCTTATGTGTTTTAAGCCACACACC
Source organism: Pseudachorutes palmiensis (assembly GCA_009869845.1). Taxonomy (NCBI): domain Eukaryota; kingdom Metazoa; phylum Arthropoda; class Collembola; order Poduromorpha; family Neanuridae; genus Pseudachorutes; species Pseudachorutes palmiensis. The sequence goes on along the minus strand of VNWY01001190.1, from coordinate 17,232 downwards.
ACCACTGGCGTCGTTACGCTTATTAGAAAACTGTAGAATCTCCCCTGACTCGAATTCCGGATGATCCTGTCCTTAACTAATATTTTGAGACAAATTCCAGGAGCATTTGTGTCATCTTCCAGCACCAGAATGGAAGGGGATGCTTCGGTTTTCATAAAGAAGACGTAAATGGTTTCTCGGATTCAAGTGAAAGACGAGGAATATTTATGTAACCATCTCCCTCCCCTTCAGACACAACAGGAAGACCGTAGATCAAAATTAAAATTATCACGCCTCGTTAACCAGCTTGGAGCGACTGGTGTGTCCACGGTGGGAATCAAATCAACTTTACAAGTACTTAAGGGCTTAAGTAGGCATGGAAAAAATCACTTTATTATTTTACTTTCTCCTGGAGAGAAAGTCTTTTTAGCTCAAGCCTGAGGCACAGGCGTTGTTGAAATTACCATGATTCTGGGAAAAGTCGTAAATATTGGAAGGCAAACTTGGTGACAGGCTGAAGTGATGGATTGTGTGAAGTCACTCCGGAGGTCTGTGGGAGAGCATCAGGAAAATTCCAAATTTAAGGGAAAAGGGAATAGGGGAAATGCCAAATTATTTTGAACAAATTGCAATTCAGAATGCAACAGGAAAACGCCAGTTAAAAATACAAAAATATTTGGATAGGGAAAAATGTATTTCTTAACAGGTTTGAGTTTTGTTGTTTTAATATTTTCTGAATTTCATTTTAATCCTATTGTTCTCGTTTCCTTTCCTTATTCATAATTTTTGATTCTTTACGATTATGGGAAAGGGCAGAAGGCGTGTCTTTTCTAAAATGAAGCGAGGCTGTAATTATGTTTCCTCCTTGTAAGTTTGGTCTTAAAATGTGACTATCCGAGTCCTGGTTGATGATGATCTTTATCAATTGTTGCTTATGACACACAGGAAGGAGATACGTGGCCATTGTAATATCATCGAGTCATCATCATTTCAAAAAAGACCAAAGCCCCACGCCCTCATTCAACAGTCACACACAGTTCACATAAAAATTCAAAAACGTATAATTCCGAATCCTCTGTCTCTCCATTTCCTTTCGTGAAATTAATTATAATGAAAATCAACTACGGCGACGACTCTTCTGGTGGAAATGAAATCACCCCACGCCCTTTCTGTAACCTCAAAGTCCTCAAAAAAGAGAATAAAATTGGCACTAATTCTACTTCTTCGAGTCATTTTAAGAAGGAAATTACAATGATAGTAATAACACACGGATGGAGCAATCTTTCCCAAATTTGGAATTTGGACAATGTCTGCAATTACGGGTTTTGAGTAATGCTTTATAAGTTCCTTTAAGCTTCAGACGCTTTTCCTTCTGGGGCGGTGAAAGCTGCTTCCTGTGCAGTTCAGCTTTTAATTCCAAGGCTAAAGCAAGAACACAAGAAATTGGGTTAGTGAAGCTAGCAGTCGAATGCTAGCAGCTTCATAAAAAGTTCATTTTACGATTGTTTTTACATGGAAAATGGATTTTTGCAAAACAAGTGGACACCTGTGAGGAGGTGATTTGCGGTTAAAGCAATTACCCCCAGAAGGAATTAAACGTCCATTTTAGTTTTGGCTTGGCAAGTATTTCCTACTTTTACCAAACAGTCGGTTCCCCTTGGTCTTTGGCCGTGTGAGAAAGTAAAGCTCTTAAAACATGGATTTTATTAGCTTGTGTTTTAAGAAATGTGTTTTATGGTCCTGTGGCTTTAGCCACGGTGGCTTAAAATGTAAAGACAAAGGTTCCTGGCAGTCTCTAATTCACATTAATTTAAAATTCTGCCTTTCAAAAACAATTCCTCTTGCTATTTTAGAATTTGGGAGGATGCTGATGCTAAGCTGGCAAGTGGATGAAATAATTTCCTTTGTTGAGCGGCTCGATTGAGCTTTCTTTCTTGACACTTTCTCCCATGATCAAAAATTTTTAGAAAATGGAGAAGACTGTTTAAATCTTTGGAAAATGTGAATTTTAGAATTGATTTGTTCTTCCTTGTGTGGAAATTGAGGCTGTTGGGTTTATGATCATCCCAGGAGCATTTTCTTCCCTATTCGTATACATCCCGTAGCATTGATAAATGATATCTCCACAGTGGAGCACGGAGGAAAAAGCTCCTCCAGACATTTTCCATACTCAAATATATATTTCACGCTTCATGAAAATATTTTACGCTGATGATTCCAGACAAGATTGAATTTATCAACACAGCATGCTTTCAACCAAAAGATGAAAATATTGATTAGCATAAAACAGTCTTTTAACACAAGCCCAAATCTCTGGATTTTTTAATTAGGAATTTGCTTCCTCTCACTATTCAGTGTTCAGTAAAAGCTTTACGATATGAGCTACCGGTCCTCTGTTGATTAAGATTGACTAATCTTTCATACAAGTTTAAAGCAGCCTGCACTGCAGCTGCAAATGACCAAAATCCTTCCAATCTAATTCTCCCTTGAATCAGAAATTCAGTTCCATTCTATTTATTCAGAAAGCTTTGATACCTTGTAAGGGATGGTGGACTTTTTCCTTTAAATCATGTCCTCATGATCCCTCATATGATTGTTTGTTCAAAACACCTCCGCAGAGGGGTTCCGTTTTTACCAAAGATTCTGGATTCTGTGACTTGTCATCGTCATCCTATCATGCTCAAATAATAAACGCTATTTCGTGCATCTGCACTAGATTATTTGAATCTTGGGTGACCTTTTTCCGTTCTTTCGGAAAATCGGATTTGTGCGGGTGGGAAAAGGGTAAACCCAGGCCCGATTTTTTAACGTCAAAACCAACGGAACTAAACAAACGACATGGTTATCTGTCTCGGGTATTTTCCATTTCTACAAAATTTCATACGGGTAACTCTAATTCACGGCGACATTGACACAATCACAGAATTGAACGCCGTCTGAAATTTTACTTTTTCAAAAGTAAAGTAATTTCTTACTTTTCAACAGGTTACTGTAAATAACTTTCTGTATTTTTCTCGTAGATTTTACGGATTCTGTTCATAATTTTTTTTCTGTGATCTTGAATTTTTTCTGTTCATTTTTAACTCTGAAAAAAGCTAGTTGACGAGGCTATGCATTACACTGCACCCTTGTCTCCACGGCTGGAATTTTTTCGGGATTTGCTCTCTTTAACCCTTTCAGATGATGCGTTCAGTAATTCTCCCTTTAAAAAACTCCTTTCAAATCCTTAAAAAAGCTTCAACTCTTTCGTCGGTTTTTTCCCTTTCCGCTTTGTCGTTTCTTAGCGTTAGTTCCATTTTCCCACGATCATTTCCAGGAGTTACTTGAACGTCTGGGGTGTCATTCATTCCTGTAAATCATGCATAATACACTTCGGATGTACCGCTATTCCTAAGGAATGGTCAACAAAAATCAAACACTTTTTCCAAATCAAGTCTCCATTTCCCATAAGCAAAGGAAAAATTAAAGTTCCCATGAAATGGTCAGTCTAGCAGCTTGTTCAAAGCATATGCCGTTTCCTTTGATGCTCTTTTTTAAATTAACAGGAAAAATGAGCAGCTCCAAACCGGACTCTTTCCCAGGACTGAAATTTAAAAATCAATGGCTACAATCAAAGAAATTAGCTCTTTGGCTATAGATTTTTAATTATTTACAGGCCTTTGTCATTTTGTTGCTTTTGGCAAAAAGTTCGTTGCATGTTCAAATTAATTGGGAATTTGACACGAAAGCACAATAAACAATTTCCACGAAAACAAATCATCCGAATGCCAATTTTCCTTTTGCAATGGCTAAAAGCCGGTTAAAATTTCAATAAAAATTTGACTAGGAATTCAAGACATTTCCAAAGTTTATCTCCCTTCGGCAATCCGATCTCGAAGCCTAAATGGGATGACTTGGATTTTTTTTTCTTATTCTCCGTGACTAGATCAATTTTAGTTGAATATTGAATGATGGGCAACCTGTAGACCGCTTGTTTTACATACTTTTGAATAAATAAACAGCACTTTCATCCCCAAAAAGAGGGCGAAGTGGAGGATCGAAGAAAATGAGACAGAAAAGCCTGACACGAACCGAATTTAACAAAGTTATTTTCTCTTGTCTTTTTGTGTTTTTGGACATGCATGACACCACCACGGAGAGGTCATGAATTTTTCAAAAGATTCAAATGGAAACGATTTTCATGTTAAAGTAAAATGAAAAACAAGGGGAAAAAGCCCAATTGGCCATAGTATCAAGTATCTAGCCCTTGTTCCACTATTTGGAAAACTTGAGGAGGTTATCATCCAGCGTTGTTAATATTTACACAATTCCTGATTTCCTATTTTCCTTTTTCCAGATTACTGTAGAAAACTTTTGGGATTCAGAAAGGAAAAGTTTAATCAACAGAAGCAGAAGAGGGCTACTGATTAGACCAAGCGTGGCTGTTTGATTTCCTCATCCGCACCATTCCTCTTCAAAAAAACAAAAATTAGGCCAAAGCGTCTCTCTCAAGGCTTCCAATTGAACGCCATTTCATCTTTTAAAACTTCTTCATCACATCGGAATTCTGCAAAACCTTCAGGTAAGTTTGAATTTACAGAAGATTAAGTTTAAGCTTAAAGCCTATTTCCGATCGATATTGCTTTTAGTTGGCTTGGTACAGCAATGGAATTATGCTTTGGCTGTCAAAGCCTAATCGTCATATTGTTGCTCAGTACATGACTGATGATGATCAAATATTTTCCCCTTTCACAAACGATATCCTTGACTTTTTTTCATATATATTCAATCACCGCTTTTTTAAAAAAGGAATGGTGGAACTCAGTTTTGAGAAGTAATCAGGAAGACTCTGAAGGAAGGAAAGAGTTGGACAGCAGAGGAAAATGAAAAATGACTTTTCACTTCATTTTCATCCAAAAAAACGTCTGTCAACCCAAAGGCTCTCTCCCCATGGCTCGAAATATTGATTAGTTTCAATCCCTTTTTAGGAAATGTCACCAAACGAATTTTTAAAAAACGAAACCTCATCGCCGAGAATCGGAAGAGGCTTTTGCGTTTTTAGTCTTAACAATTCCATGCCTACAAATTACATAACATGTAGCATCGTGTGAACTCAAGTGTGCAGAGGTTGTTCCCCTTGTCTCAATCAAACTCATTTACGAGGATCAGTTTTCAATCCACATCCTTTTTCTGCAAAAGTTTGACTTTGATGAATTATGATGATTTCTCTACGCTCTAAAGTCCCTTTCAGAGCTATTCTTCCAAGGGAAAGTCCTTTTTACCCTTTGATTTTTTAAAAATTCGATTGAGGATTGAATGGGCCTGAAATTTGAGATTCCTTTGATAGTCCGCGGATATTTCTAGTAGAATGGCAAGCGGAAGACCGTCAAAGGAACAACAAAAATACAAGAAAATGATCCTCCTTTTACTCCGTGAACTTCAGGGTTTTCACTTTCCGGATTTTAGGACAAGAGTTTCCGAATTTTCGGTATCTTTGATATAGCTGGGATGAAATTAGCGTTTCGAAATTGCTTAACAAATCCGGCGATAGCTATTGGTCCATACATCTGGTGGCCTCCGAAATCCACTGCTCCAAGGTCAAATTAATTCGAACGACGTTGAAACCTTCAATTCAACTTTGGAACTTTGGAACTTTGGAATGCTTTGAAAATCTTAGGTTGAATATTCAGTTGCTCATCGCTGCTGCAGCGTCTGAAAAAATCGCTGAATCATTTAAACCCCGTCCTAATGGATGTGCTGGATTTTTGTATCAAAAAGATTTCCCACAGCCTACCTTACCTGGAGGATTCTAACGTTGAAAAACAGATAGTCATTAGAGGTCAAAAGTTTTTTCTTATACTCTGAAAGATTCCTTTTCAAAGGTCTTTTCTACCCCTTTGAAATTGTTCAAGGAGGAAGTTAACCCTTTCCAAGAGCTTTTGGTTGGAAGATGACTGATCAAAAATGCTAGTTTTTATATCGAAATTGAAAGTGAAGATAAGATCCGAATTTACGGAAAAAGAGGGTAGAGGAATGATGAACTTGGATTCCTTCAACAATGGATATTCAAGCATTTACCGGCGGAGAAATGGTCGACCATTGTTAAACTTTTGCTGGTGGAAAGGGTTAAAAGGGGGTTTCCATTTTGCCCAAAAATCGGATTTGAAATTCTTTTGAATTTTTCATTCTGTATTATGATCAAGGAGCTTTTCATAACTCAGTGAGGCGAAAGTTTAATCAAACGAATGACGAATGAAATCTGGACTCTCTAAGGGGTTACTTTTGTCTAATCCCCCAAAAAGATGAATTAATTCATCCCTTTGTTATATTTTTAAAGTTTCAGAATCTTTTGGTTTTGGAAAAGTCACGACTTCCTCGACTCTGTCCAAGTTGAGGATTGATGATTGGAACTGTAGATGAATGCGATTGTCTCCTTTTTGGTGACATTTGGTCGACTGCTGTCTGGATTGATTCCAATCAATTGAAATATGGTCGATTGATTAATTCCTTTTCCCTTAAAAAAGAGCCATTGAAGCATAAAGATTTTGTTTGTGATGTAAATGGATCTTAAATTCAAATCCAAGGACTATTGGCTAATTAATGCATCCACAGCCATTCTGCTTCGGTGGATTATTTATCCTAATCGCAGCCATGAACAAACTTAAAAGGGCCAAAAGGATTTAGAAAAAGTATCAAAATGCAATTGAGAACATCTGGAAATGGGTTTTAATGTCGTAATTTACAGATGTTCGATTTCAACAAGAAAAAATTGATCTCTGAATCTCCAGGTTAGCAATTTCCCAAATGAGCTCCGTGGACTGGAGAGTAAATCCTTTTCCTATTTAGAATTTGTGTTAAAACTATAATGAGGTCTACAGCCATACTCCTAAGACTTTGTCTTCCATATTACGCCATGCACTCGGCCTTTATAATTTATTACCAGAAGGAAACTCTTGTGCAATAATAATCTCCGTTTCCATGTATTGACACGAAATGGACTGAAACGGGCCACAATCATAATGGATTCTCCCCCTTACAAACAATCCACGGCATTGTTCAACATGGAAAAAGGATTTTCAGGACATATTTAGGAAATTATGATGAAGCAATGGTCTTATGTCTCTTTATCAATCATTTTTGGTGTTAGAACTTCACCATTTATTCAACCCTGTCCATGTACGCTTTGTCGAGTACAAAAGTTTCATACACTTGTGAATTTCACATTAAACTACCAACAGAAACAAATGAAATTGGCAAAAGGAATTTTGAATTTGGCAAAGAACTGCATTTGGAAATCTTTTGTAATTCCTTGAGGTTCATCAAAGCCATTTAGTTTTTCAGAGAAAGAAATTCTGGAGAAAATAGAACCTTCAGTTTGCCAGACTTCCAGCAATTGGCCTGCTGATTGTTTTGAATATGGGTTAAAAACTGTAATTATTTAGTTGATTTTTAATTATTGAAGCTTCATTTGAATTGAAGAAAGCTGAAGATCAAAGAGTGCCTCTTCTTGCCTCCCATCCTTAAGTATTCTGCTAATGAAACCAAATGTAATGGAAATGAATTTTTTCTCCCTTTGCTGTATTATGTCTTCTCTGCACACCTGAGTCCACCTTCGGCTCATCTTATTTGCTTTTGACTCTGAAATTAGTTATTTCTTTCATAAAAATAGACTTTGGAGATCTTGGAAATCTTCACATCATAAATGTTGTTTTTGGCGTTAGAGTTTCTTCGTGTGCTTTATGATAATTTCTTCCTTTGGTTATCGTTATTTAACGACTGGGAAGACTTGGAAATAATGAATTTCCCCTCATCCCCTCTCCATGTTTTTATGATCCTCTTCATCTGCAAAAGAAAGAGAAGGTGAGATGCATTTTTTAAAAAGATCTTTTGTACCTCAAAGGCCTCCTATTCGTCTGTCATAATTTTTATGCAAAAACCACTTGGAGGTTTAAGAATACTTTAGAATAAAAGTGCTTTTTACCACCACTATATTTAGCATTTAACCACTTGCAGGACTTCCAAAAGGAACTGGAGGCAACTAGCATTCCTCCCCAACGTGTGAAGGAATTAGTGCTAAATCAGATGCTAAGAGAAATGACCTTCATGACCAAGCACATTAAAAATATTTCCCTTCAGACGTCAATTCCACATTTTACACCAAGGATTATTAACTTTGGTGAATAATTCTTTTATTCCTTTTGTCGTAAAACCAAATGCAAAAATTAGCAAAGCAGAACAATAATGAGTTTTGGTTTATTTCACACACTCAACGAGGAAGACAATCTTGAGGAATTTGCATAGAAGAACATTCACATTTTATGCCTTTGTAATTAAAATTCTGGTTTATTTTGGAACTCCTTGAACATTCAGAAGGGATTTTTATGTGGAAATGGAAATTGGCACTATAACTTCATCACACGGATCACCTGAGCTCAATGGGCTTCACAATACGCAGTTCTCATCCAGGATAAAAATTCCATATTTTCTANAAATTGGCACTATAACTTCATCACACGGATCACCTGAGCTCAATGGGCTTCACAATACGCAGTTCTCATCCAGGATAAAAATTCCATATTTTCTACTACTAATTTAAATTTAAATAAAAAGATCGCAAATTATCCTGCCAAAAGGGGTTAAAAGTCGCTAAAAGTCGCTAAAAGTTCAAATTGTTGTGTCATTGTTTACATTTGAGGTCATTGACACCAGCTCACAAGAGGTGAATGACCCTTGCTTCTCCCAACTCCGTAAGGTGGCGCTCTTAAGAGGTGAAAATCTCACGGTTTTAGCGTCTGTTTTCTTTCTCGGTTATTCGGTTTTAATCCAATTCACATAAAATTATTAATTGCCTACCCTAATCCTACCCTAAAAGTTTAGATTCTCGAGTGCGAATTATTTTGTAAAAACCCATTAGCCCGATGGTGCAACCCTCTGTTTATACTAAAGAAGAAAAACGGTATTTTTTATATTATTATTATTAATTCCATTTATTCATTTTTTCTGATGAATACGAGTGGATTGAAAGGGTTGGATTTCATATTTTCAATTTTGTCTGGAGCAGAGAGTCCCAGGAAATGGAAAAAGGCCAAAGTTTGTAATAAAAAATGTCCCTTTTGATATAAAGTCCATTTCCATTTTTATACGGTATTAGTAGGCAGACATCTGCTTCCCTGGAAGGTACAAAGTACCCACCTAGGCTCGATGAAGCACCAGGCCAGAAGAATTCGGAGAGTTAACGGAGACTCATACGGAAACCTTTCAATTCGGATTTCTCTGGATTTGGACAAAGCCTCTGAATCATCATATTCACCCTTTCCCAATATTATATTAAAAACTACAAGAGGAAATGGCACAAACGTAGGGAATTGGGCACTTAATAAGATGGGCAGCACCACAGGCATCGTTGACAGGACGTGCAAAACTAAAAGTAAAGTATTAATTCCTATACTAAACTAAGCCTGATTTCTAGACGACGTTGAAGCTTGCAAACAAGATGAAGATTCTGGAGTGTTGAATCTTTTGTGGCTCTTTTTATTCATTAAAAGGGTAGTAAAGTAGCAGTTTCCAGAATCAGAGAGATTGTCATAAATTGTGGAAAACGAAGTAATCTTTCCCCACTGGACTCCTGCTGCTTTCCCGTATTTTATTGTTCATCTTGTCAACAATGGCTCTCCTTCCCTTTAAACTTTCACTGGATCCATTCCTCTTTATCTTCCTCCGCTTCCAAAGTGGTTTTCATCCAGATTTCATTTTTTAGTTTGTAAAGTAGCCTCGGCATTTACCAGACTTGGGGAGATCCAAGTGCGAATGCATGCTTCCAGCGTATACATTTTTTCTCCTTCCATTTCCATTCAAGCGTTTAATTTATGACATCCAATTTGAGTTACTTAAAAAGAGACGCTTTTTTACCCCGAATTTAAGGGGAAACGGAAGAAGTGAGGGGAAGCTTTAGAAAGCAAAAGTGATAAGAAAATGACACGTAAAAGATATTAAAAAGATTTCCGGATTGATATATGAGGTCTCCAGTTGTTTTCGGTCTTTTGGAGGAAAATTACGTAATTATCCGGGACCCTGTTATCTCGCCGGTTTTAAAATTCAGTTAGTAGTTCTCACACTTTGGGAATTAGAAAGAGGGGGAAGGACGAGGTCAGAGTCAGAGGTCAAGTGTGTACGCCAGCTTAGCCAGTCATTAAGCACGTCCACACTGTAGCAAGCTTCCTTCCATCACCAAAGCACTGGTTCCAATGTTCCAAAATACGAGAAAAGTTTTTGAAAGAAGGGCTTTGGTTCGGCGTCTGTGACTGATCGGATGACGGATGAGATGCCGTTCATCTTCGATGAAATCCAATGCACTCTTCCATCCCTTCTGTCAATCCCACATATATACTTGGTCCTCAGAGTTAAACTTTGATAATGGCACTCCATGGGATAGGCACAATGGAACTATTTATTATGCGAAGCTTCAAGTTCAATGCTTCCTTCGTAGACAGATGCGTATTTTTAAACTCATATGGAGAGATGTGGGAGAGACCAGGGCGTTGTTCTCAAAGACAAGACACACAGGGATTCTACACAAAACCTTCCTTGCTCATATTTTGCATACAAAGTCCGCATTACACGCTAATCTATCTTCTTTGCAAACTTCTGCCTTTCTGCAAAAATAGTTTGTGGAACGGCGTTTCAAAGAAAATCCTAAGATTTATGCCAAAAAATGAACAAATCATCATGTTTCCACTGTTCTAAACTTAAATAATTAACCTTAAGCTAAGCCTTAGCCGAAATATACGGCTAAACCTAGCTGAAATTTGAAGATCCCTGGATTCGTTGATTCTTAAAGTTCGAAGAGAGAAAGTTCATGTGACCACATGAGTGTCACAGCTCATGTCACTTTTACAAATGTCCTGCGATTTCTCATGGAAATTTTGACGTCCCCTTCACTCTCTGAAATTCATAAACTGAGATTTTTGACGGAAAATGCTGCCATGGAGGATCGGATGATGAATTTGAGCCGATGAGCAATTTCTAATTGTCAGAATTACACACAGGAGAATAAATTTTCCAATAGCTGCAGTGTAAAAAGTTGAATGTAAAGTTTAGCTTTGACCCTATTTGCGGTGTTCTGAAGCTGAAGATGACATGACACTTATCGGTTTTAAAAGCGCTGTTGAAGTATCTCGATTGAGCATAAACGGAAGCGAAGGATTTGAGGGTCCTGTCGTCTCTTGTGAAGTGAATAATAGGCCCACTGACTCCAATCCCCAGAATCCCAATGTTTCCCTCATTTGAACAAAATATCTTGAACCGTATTTCCTTCCGTCGTCCTTAGCATTCTTCATTCAGTAAAACCAGCTCACCCCTTCTTTTACCCGAAGATAGGCAGAGGTCAAAGATTAAACCTCCGTCGACAACGGAAAGTGACAAAAGACATCAAAACCAAAACCCTGGTTTAACAAGCAAACAGACCATAAGAATCAGACCATATCCTTGTTAGTTAAAATTCAAGTCAAAACAATACAAATCAATAACAAAAGTGGTCAATTCCGGGAAACCACAATGAACAAATTACAATAAATCTTAACGAGCAATTCAACGAATTTCTACAGAATCCTAACGGCTTTATTGGCCATTGCCCGCATTGCCCTTCTTGGATTTCCCAAATGGTTACATGAAATATGTTCCAAATTGAGAATTAATCGACGGTTAATTTGGAAATATAATGGAAAGTCCTAATTTTAATTGAGCGTTTAATCTCTAGTGGTTTATTGTCTCAGCGACTCGTCTTGTGGTCTTTTGCGGCTTAACCGCATCGCTTAGCAGGGCTAAAACGTAATTTTCAACAGCCAAAACTTTGCACCTTTGTGACACGTTTTTTATTCAAAGTTTAAGGAAAGTTCGCAGTTAAATTTATAATAATAGGAAATTAATTATAATGTTTTTTAAAGAAAAAAAATGGAAAACTGGGACTGTAATTATAACGACCTCGTAGGCATTCATTTTAGAACATTTTTTTAGGTTTCTCTCCGCAAAAATGAGCCTAATTAGCGAAAAGCGTTTTGGATTTTTATTTCGATCCAATTAAGAGTTGCAAACCAAGATTTTCTTATCAAAAATCCACTGCGGATCGAACGGAAATGACATAAGCCGATTTTGATAAAAGATGACCCACCCAGAGGTCCAGGGACATTCGGATTTGGTCTTAATTTTGAGTTTTGCTCCTCAGGCCGTGGCTCTAATCAATAATCAAAAACTCAAGAGCCCCTAATTAAATATTTTAATTGACTTGCGGTCACCATCGTCTTTTTTCCAAAGCAATAATTATTCCTCCGTCTCCTTGTGTAACTTTCCCAAGTAAGTTTTTCTAAACGGAAATTGAGCCGAAAGCTAGCTTGAATGTGTCGCTGATTAGAAGAAAGTGAAACAAAAGGGTTTTATCACAAACCTTAATTTGGTTTTGGTTATTAAAACGATTGCTTATCAAGGGACTCAGTCTGCAAAATAATTTTCGGGACTTTTTGTGTCATCCAGACCACCGCAAAAGCGTCTGGGATGCGCCGGGTGGCAAGGTCCGATTGTGTACTTTTGACCACTGCCTTATCGCACCGAGTGCCCTCCTAAATAGCGTCCTTCCGTTCTGACTCTAAAAGTGGAACAATGGAAATCAGCAAAGTAGATCAAAATCAGGATTAGGAAAGGGCCCATTGTTAGATTTATGTGTTTATAATCCAAGACCACAAGCGAGGAAGACTAATAATGTCAATAGATATTCTCCATGATTAACATCCACAGGCACACGGGATGGTTTCATTGGTTTGAATAGATGAGGTAAAATGGCTCTATTCAGTTCAAGGGTCTCATTTCCGAATATACGGAAAAAGGGTCCATTGTGTACCCTTAATATGAGTATTAGAGAAGGATAATTTGTATAAACTTTGGGAGCTTTTTGGGTGAAAACCAACAGAGGCACCGCCACCACAAAGTCCCACTTGAAGGCCCCAGTTTTCACTCTTCAAGGGCTCATGAGGACTCAATTTCAGGAACAAGAGAGGGAGGAATTGGGCCTTTTTTAAAGGAAAAAAGCAATAGGTTTTGGTGTGAAAATGGCACTTTCCAATTTCACTTTTCCCAAAAACAAAAACTGAAATACAAAACTTTTATACCAAAAGTTAGCTAGTAAAAATTTGCAGAATTTTGAACCGGCGTTTTAGTTATACAAGACGGGCAGGACTTTAAAGTAATCGCTTTTATTTTATCAACGCTGAAAAGATGATAATTTGGGTCGTGTGCCCCAATCATGTATTTGAATTAAGGCCAATGACGTGTCTCTGAACACGGAAACTGACATTGATGCTGACTGCGTTTGTAAATGTTTAGATATTTTGTTTTGAATTGTAAATTACAGCAAATGAGACGTGGTGGATCTCAAGTTACAATTTAAGATCGAAACTTGCGTAGCTCTGCTAGAATTAGGTGTTGGAAAAGTGTGCTTCCGCACAGCAACATGCTCTTTGTCGCCACCACCGGAATCTAATATTTGTATTATTTTCCCTTTATAAATCATAGGTATTTCTCCTTCAGAGTTTGAGGTCAAGGAGAACAATGGCTGGGGTCAAGCCTTCTCTCTCCTTATAAACTGCCTAAATAAATTGGCATTTATCCTCACAGGAATTGAGAACTTCCATTTAAAGCTTCTCAAAAGTCATTTAGATAAACCCTTAGAACTCCTTGTCATCCTTCTTTAGGTTATTTTTGATCCTTGATTGGCAAAAAATTCCGATTTGATATTCAAGACATGTTTGGGAAAGCAGAGAGCAACGTCTCCTTGAACTTGGAGATTGGCTCAAAGGTTTTAAAATGCTTCTATCAACTACCTCTCGAATTCTGTTGAATTGAATTTCAGAATTTGCTCAATGGCTTCCTTATTTTGCGAATAAAAAGTGATACGCTTCCATTTTGGATGAAAATGGCTTTTGTTTGATGGGCTTATGAGTAATGATGGAAATGGAATTTCTATAGCCCTATGGGAAGACTCCCTCCAATGCAAATCCATATTAAGTTTATTTTGTATTCAAGAAAGGGAATCAAATTGGTTATGTTTCAAGGCGTTATTTTTTAGATATGAAAAATTATGTATAGAGCATTCTTGAGGTTTTAATAAATGCTTATTTTAGAATCTCCCAAGTGCTCGCATCCTCCTTAAACGATGGATGAATATGGACGGATGATGACGAAGGAAAAAATTGAAGAGTGAAGGAAGCCATCATCAATCATCTTCATCAGATTTGTATCTTTTATTATTAGAAATTTCTATTCAGCTTTTACTGAATTTATACCGGGACACGCCAAGATTCTTAATGTGGATGAGGAAGCTTAATTAAAATTAAAAATCAAATACGAAAAACAAAAGCTGCGGAGCTTAAAATGGGATCCATGTCAAAATGTCTATTTAATCCGAACGGTTTTCTTATGCAGTGAATTTGAGAAAATATTTTTCTTAATGGCGTCTAAGGGCACCGTTAATTTCTGAATTTACAGCCGGAAGTTGGGTATTTTAATTTAATTCCGGGTTTAATGTTTCTTTAGTTGAATGGAATTTATGACAACAATGGAGCCTCTCTGTGCCTAAGCCCGTTTGTTGAGGATTTGTTGCTAATTTGAGCTTCCATCATCATCCTTTAGCCAAATGGATTTTGCAGTTTCCTAAGGGATGTGAATCCAGCCCCAAAAGGAGTCAACCCCCAAAATAGAGTTTTGAACGAAAGAAGGCAAGAGAATGGCAAAAATTAACAATTCCTCCTCTCCTTGCCATTGTTGTTTCCTTGCATTGTTACCCAGCAGCCAGTGAAGATTCATCACATTCAGCAGCAGTAGGTTGGGAATAAAAAGGGGAGTTTCTAATTCACAAAATTCAGCTCCTACTCTCTGCGGCATTTTATTATAAAGGGTTAAATTCGTCCCCAAAAGATCTCAAAATTCGCCTACTCCCTGCTCCCTGCCTTCTGTTATAGCTTCTCTTATGATGTAAACTTTCATCATAAACGAGTGAAAATAAAATGATGTTTTTAATGGAAACTTAAAAAACGGGAGTTTCACCCACCCTTCGTGGTACCTCGGATGAGGTACAAGCATGAGGTTCCCTTGTTTGTTCCCTTCCATGCCGTTTTCAAAGTAAGAGAAAAAAGGTTTCACCTCGGAGTGAAGCTTTTATTTCACTCTTTCCATAAAAGTGCTTTAGTTTTCTTCGAGTTGGAGGAATGGACGGACCACGACGGAGGGCAGGAAAGCCACTCCAATAAAATAGTTTAGCCACTGACCAGCTCATTAGGGGGAGACCAATTAATTAATTTTCTACTAATGTTACTTCCACGCACCTTCAAACAAGCCTTCTTTTTTGTCACCCTCCATTTGCGTAAGGGTAAGGAACATGTTTTCCATCACTCACAACCAAAGCATCTCCTGATTATTGACAAAAGTTGAAGGAGTCAGTACGACCTGGCACTAGGCTAGAGGAACAGTTCCACTGGGGTAGGTCAATCACCTAGTCAAAATGGCCTGGTGAAAGCAAAGAGAAAGTTGAAATCAAAATGGGACAAAAAGGGCCCCTTGTAATTCATATTCCTTTATCCCGAGACTGACAATCTGCCAGTAATTAACTTTTCCTTTGTTAAATTCCAGGATTTTATCAAATGGCTTAGAAATTATGCAAATTGCAAATGCAAAAGGTTATGTAAACTTTTTTTTTGAAATTCCAGATTCAAAGTACTGGAAATCCAAGTGAATTTATACGTCCAGTGACTCTCGTTGTGCCTCTATTGTGACAATAATTCAGAAATATCTGAATCCTTGTTTTCAAGACGCTTGTGGACACTGTACAGAAGCTAATGTCGCCAATGTGAGGGTGTAGAAAACAGAATAATTATTGATTGAGCCAAACGCAAACCGGAAATAAGTGTGAAAGGGAACAATTTATTTATCAACAATTACAAGAAAACAAGAGTAACGTGTCAGCAGAAGTGCATAACTTTTGAAGCTTCAAAAGTGACAGAGGTCAAGTTACAGAAAAAATCCAAAAAATCCAACTCTGGTGAAAGTTTCAGAATTTGGTAAGTTTATACTTTCACTTTCTCCTTAAAAGATTTTCTTTCTGAAAAGTGTTTTTTCTAAATAGAAAAGAATATTTTTTAAGGATTTTAACGTAAAATTGGGATAGGCATTTGCTGGACTGTTTTTAATTGAGAGGAAATTAGCTAATTACGAAAAAACTGTGATCTGTTGACTCTGGTTGGTAATAATGCTGTCAGGTTGTAATTTTTTTTTACATTTCTGCTGGAAATCTCTTGAATTTAATTACTTTGATATTTTCTTTCTGAAAAGTCTTTTTTTTTATTATAAAAGAATATTTTTTAAGGATTTTAACGTAAAATTGGGATAGGCATTTGAGGGACTGTTTTTAATTGAGAGGAAATTAGCTAATTACAAAAAACTGTGATCTGTTGACTCTGGTTGGTAATAATGCTGTCAGGTTGTAATTTTTTTTTACATTTCTGCTGGAAATCTCTTGAATTTAATTACTTTGATTCCTTTGAGGTTGCAAGCAACTCCCTTAAAATGACGACTTTTAATTAATTAGTAAGCAAAGTGGAGTTTGGTAGAATTTATTGCTATTGTCTTTCTCATCTGCACATGCAATCACCAAACCAGCAGATTCCATCTTCCAAATGCCCATTGTACAACATTCATTTGCATCATGGGTTAATTAAAGTTGTATATTTTGCTAATTATTCACCAATTTATGCTCAACCCTCGTAGCCAACAACCTTCTAACATTTTGGGTCAAATGTCAGCATTCCTTGGAAGAAAATGAAGAGGAAAATGCATTTAATTCCTTACAGAGAAATGATCTTGAACTGTCATTTTTTCACCCCTTTGCTCCTGATCTTAAGCCATAATTGGACAATGGAAGTAATTTTTCTGTCAAAATGTACTTTCCAAGTGTGAGGTTTTAATTGTACCTTTCCAAGTTGGAATTAAAGACTTTTTTCGCGTCCAATTTACATGTCAGAAACATTCAATTTATTAGCTTTTTACAAGAAGGGGTGAGTTGTCCATTTTCTAGTAAACTGGGTCGGTCAATGGACTCGTTTTATGGTCATGGACTTTCAAGAAATGCTAATCCAGGTTATTAAAGTTCAATCAAAAGTAAACAAGGAAATTCATTAGCACTTTTGAAAGCTTCAGGTGTTTTTACATGGAAAAATCATTCTGATTTTCACCTGT
>VNWY01001189.1:0-19226 GCA_009869845.1 Pseudachorutes palmiensis | reverse complement strand
CTCCCTGATAAAGCCCTGGGATCCCGTACTTCCGGTAAATGACTTTCAACAAGCCAAAAGAGGTGAGAGGAGGGACAGGCTTCTTATTGGTGTCCCATGGAATTGTTCCGTATCCAAGTTGTAGCTTGGTCTTCACAAGCTCAGCTGGACAACCAATGAAGATCTGAGAAGCCCCAGCAAGCGCTCCAGAAACAAGGACCGACGTAGTACTGAAACCCTGAAATCCAGAAAACAATTGGCAGGAAACCAATGTATTTACAACCATGATGTGTAATGGAATACATTCGGAGTGGAGGCTGTGGCCATATCCATTTTAATCACTGACGAGTTCCAATGAAGCGGGTTGTGGAAAATCTCTTCCTCCATAAGGCGCACCGACATCTCGTAAATCCCGAAGAACATGGAGTTCACAATCCCACTTGCTGCCACGGGGAATGTGATTCCTTTGAAGAAACCTAGACACAACACACAGCTTGAATACTTACTCTGGTATCTATTGCGGAAAATCTAGGAAAATTACCACGAATTCCATGTGCGGCGTAGATCTCTTTTGCGCAGGGCAGCATCTCATTAATTGCGTGCGTCTGTTGGTGTACCTTGATCGTATCAAAAGGATAACCAATGGCCAGGGACAAGGCACCTAAGGAAAATTAAAATTATGAAATTATTTTTTTTATTTAAATCCAAGATTCAGATAAAAACTGACCTCCTGCCAATCCTGCAGCGAACGTACAAACCATTGTCGCTCCGAAGACAACCCGCTCTGACGTGAATGAAGGTTGATAGATGTCGTGACTCTAAATCTTGCAACACTTGCGCATCAGATAAATGCGAAAGCTCTAAAAAAAATGATCGGCCGCCGCTCTGACTGACGCTGGAAGGGCAGAAATTGATTACTGAATTGGTTACGAACGTTGTCAATGGCAACTAATTCACGCCTTCCAGCCATTATCCAGTCTTGAATTAAAATCTCATTGATGCATAAATTACTTTCTAATTTTTATAAGTTTCTTTAATCCTAAATTACAACAACGCATTTTAAAGCCGGTAACTTAATGATTTTTCTCTTTTTACATTTCATGTCGCCATTTGGACGTTTTGGATTTAATTTTGGAATGTAATTTAATACAGATATCGGTAGAAAGAATAATAATTCTTTGAAAACCTACTGATGTATAAGCAAACATGACTCGTGACATTTGCTCATGAATAAATAATTTTCGTCAGAGTGACAGTCTGAAATCGGAGATTGACCTTTCTGTCGATTTTTGTCCTTTCCGAATGAAGTTTTCCTACTTTCAATGGCATTTCGCAGTTTTCTGAGGAAAATGTAACCGACAGAAGCCAAAGGCATTCACCATGAGTCAAGAGTCAAGATTGTAGACAAACTGGAATCTAAGACTGTGGTTCTTCCTTTAGAGCAATGGCTTCCATTGTTCCACAAAATACAACGTGCCAAGACTATTACAATTCACCTGAATTGAATTTGACTGGGTTCATGTTACTTTGGTCCATTTCGAGTTGTCTAAACGAACAGACAGAAGGGACAGCGGGACGAGGCGTTGCTGAATTTGTGATGAAAGTTGCCAACGACTATTTCACGGATTCAAAACAAGTAAAGATAAATGAGCAGTGCAGTAAAGCAATATTTTTTGTAATTTGACTTTCGGAAGGTTATCGTCCTGTATGACGAATCATGGGAAATCAATGACATTGTCGAAAAACTAACTGCAACGACGTCAAAGTCATTTGTATTGTATTTCCTGCCATACGACGCACGCCTCGGGCTACATATAACTTCTAGTAAGTTGTTTCTAATAAATTACTTAAACAAACTAAGTGATTCAGGAACTCTTTGCAGAGCCCCCAGACCATGATTCTCACAAGAAAATCCCAAAGGCAAATTCCTTTGTTGTGTTCGTGAAGGATGAAAAAGGTTTTGCCAACATTCTACACCTCATGTCGGAGTATCCGTGGTGGAACATACGCGCGCGCCTGCTGGTATTAGTAAAGGAAAAAGCGCTTGAACCTACAAAGGTTTGGCCAATTAAAACAAATTTCAATTAATTTCCAATTTAGTTTTCAGAAACCCAAAACCATATAGCATGTGCTTAAAATTAAAAAATTAGCTCACATTTTAACAAGCATTTAAACATTACAGGGTATTTTGTCACTCATGGAATCAGAAAGGATTTTCAGTGGTGTGGTTGTCACTGAAATTGCAGTACGAGAAAATGTAACTTCCATTACACAAACCGAAGTTTTAAGCGGAGACGCCGAAAAGGTTTGGAAGAGTTGCGCAAGATCAAAATAAATGCCAAAATAAATTTTTTTTTAAATGACCAGGCTACTGCTGCTTTGCAAATAGCAGCATTGGATCCATATCCTCCAGAGGGTCAAGCAACTCAGCTCTTCGTTGGAAGGTTTGCTAATGGAAAAATCAATTCCATACGCCCCATTTTCATGGACAAAACGGATAACCTCCGAGGATTCAAGCTGAAAGTATGCGTTTATGAATTCCCTCCACTGGTTGTGAAGATGGAGGTTAGTGAAGGCGTCTTTAAATACACCGGCCTAGAAATCTCAATTCTCAAAGAATTGGCTAACACTATCAATTTCACTTACGAAATATACGAGTCCAACCGGGAAGAGAGATACGGAGTGGACGTAAGTTGTGATTATTAGCAAGTGCCGGGTGCCATATTTCGACCATTTCAATAATATTCACTGGTTTCAGATTGGAAACGGATCATGGAACGGGCTGATTGGAGAAGTTGCGGAGAACCGAGCACAAATTG
Organism: Pseudachorutes palmiensis; assembly: GCA_009869845.1. Classification (NCBI taxonomy): domain Eukaryota; kingdom Metazoa; phylum Arthropoda; class Collembola; order Poduromorpha; family Neanuridae; genus Pseudachorutes; species Pseudachorutes palmiensis. The sequence goes on along the minus strand of VNWY01001189.1, from coordinate 16,428 downwards.
GATTCGGAAGCGTCTTCTTGCTGGACAATCGTGAAACTGTGAGTGATCAGTAAAGAGTGCGTTTCAAAGCTAAATTGTCAATTGATTTATGCACAGGCCGTTGACGTGACAGATCCCTATGACCAGGTTCCCTCCCAATTTTTGGAAATATAAAACCATTTTGTTACTTTGCATCTGTATCAGGATCGTGGATGTTTTGCTGTGCCTCGACCGGAAGCTCTCCAGCATTGGCTAGGTCTAGTGCTACCTTTCTCGTGGCAAGTATGGGCCTGTTTTGTCGCAATGGCGTTTATCGCTGGCCCGATCTTTAGTGCAATTACCCGGCCATTGAATATGGACAAGTCGATTTCAGCTGGGCGTGGGATTATGTATGCTTTGGGTTCAATGGTTTCCGCTCAGAAGGCTCCACATGCTAACAGGTAAGTTTTAGTTTATTGAGAGTCCATGTTTCATAAGGATGTTTTTCCATTGCAGCTCTGCCCTTCGGTCCTTCATTATTTCATGGCTAATCTTCTGTTGGCTGTCATGCATAATCTACAGGGTGATTCAATTACTTTCAAGCTTGTGCAGAGCTTGCTAACCAAGTGATGCTGTGGTTCTGATTCCAGGTAGCTTTAATCGTTTCGCTCACAATCGGTCCCACTGATTATAAAATTGACACCATGGCACAGCTTGCAAGATCCGGTTTGGAGTGGGGTGGATACGAAGTACGTAAATGCAGTCTTTCTACTTTCGAATTAATCTGAAAATAATTTCTTTTTACGCCAGGAAGTATTGAAGACATTTTCAAATACAACGGACAGAACGGATCAGCGAATGTTTGACAGATTTTCGGCAATAGATAATATCACTGCAGCTCTGGATCGAGTGGCGAATGACGCTGACTTTGCTGTGCTGGAAAGTGGGAAATTCCTCCAATATGCTGCAAAAGTGACATACTTCAATGGCTTCAGTTCAGGCTTGTACGTTGCTAAAGATTGCCCCACGAGCTACAACGTTGGTTTCATAATGCCCATTGGGTCACCTTATTACGAACGAGTCAACACAGTAAGTCCTGCACAGCCAACCTAAACGATAATACGCGCAATTCCCCCTGACGAGCAAAGCTAGAAAAATGAAACTGCTACTCTGTTATTTCAGCTTCTCAGAAGATTTCAAAATGCTGGGCTCATTGACAAGTGGCTGAATGATATCATGTACGAAGCTGTTTTAAAGAATCCAAACTTGAAAACTAAAGTCGTGAGGTCTTTTGGACTCACGCTGAATCACTTGAAGCTTTGCTTTGTCCTAGTTTTATTCGGACATTTCTTTGGAGGTGTTTCCTGCTTTATAGAAAAGATGGTTGAAATCTACCACAAAAAGGAGGAAGAAATCAAGAGCAAACTCCTCATTCGACGACGGGCTAGTCGTCAATTATCAGTTGCAAACACTTGTGTTATTGCACGGAAATTGTCAGATCAGTTGATCACTGATTAATAATAGAAAATTAATTAATAACAACTAGTAACTAGAGCTAAATTGAAAATAGACAACAATTTGTGAAAAAATTAAGATTCCTTGTTACACAGAAGTTACGACAAAGGAAAACTTGTTACTTTGCAGAGCGATGCTTTGTGGGTTGAGATTAGAATAAATCCATATGTTTCACAAACAGACAAAGTATGTGAGTATGAAACAAATGAATAATTAGAGAGCATCAGTCTGACGAGTTTACAAAGGTACAATCACTAGGACTGGAAATAATACTTAGGTACTGCCATCACACTGTGCATATTCTTCAGTTAAAAAAATATAAATCCGTGCTTAATTTAACGTCATCCATTTAAATTACCAAACTAATTTCAATTACAATTAATTTCTCGTTCAGCTTGGCACGCAAGGGAACCAATCTCCACAACCTTGGAAAATGTAAGACTAATTACGGTCACTCGTCGGAGGAAGTTGGGCTTGGCTCAGGTGATCGTTCTCGGCTTATGATGTTGGCAATGAATTCTCGAATCTTTGAATACAGGAACGAGTGCCTGTAAGAAAACAGCTTTCTCAAGTTTCTTTCAACGCAAAGCAGGTGCGAGAACTTACCTACTACGCGGTTTACAGATGTTAAGATGATCTAACCGTAGGGAGTAGTACGCATCCCCGTACCCTGGATCTAAAGTCAAATAGCAGAATTCTTTATTGCGTTAACCCTTTTGTACAACTTGATGAACTTACCAGACGACTGTACAGCTACCAGCTTCCTGGAATACTTCTTTGTTCCGAAGGTTGGACACAATTCTCCAAAGCTAATGACTCTGTAGTCATATTTTTGCATCAAACATTGAAACTCACTGTCAACGCGAGCCAACTCGTACGAACCTACAGAGTAAATACACTTATTACACAGCCATTAGACTTGGAATGAATCTCATTGTTACCTTTTATGAGTTCTTTAATTTCTATTGTTGGTTTAAATAACGTCTCTCCAACAGTATCGCCCAGTATCAGCCTTGATCCTCGGTGTGGTGTAGCACAGAATACTACTCCTTTTGTCATACGTGGAATTCGTTTATAGTCTTCTCGTTGACTTAGTTCTCCTATAATTTTATAAGTTAGAAGTGATTACTAAGCACACAAAAGCGAATTAATCTTCACATACCCAATTCGAGAATATGCTTGACGATTACTCCACCTGCTGAATGGGTGATCCAGATGATGGGACGATCGCCAATTCCTGCCTTTGCTAATTTTCCCATGAGCTCATCTCCTCTTTCTCGCATTGTGCGTCTAAACCCACAAAAGAATTAATGTATTAACGCTTTAAGATAAAATGCTTACCCGAAAGTTTCTATAGGTACTATCGGAGCCCATTCCGTAATGAAAGTCTCAAAATCTGCACAGATCACTCGGACGTCATCCAAGTCCTTTGATACTGGTGAAACACACTGAATTAGTAACAAGCAGTAAGACTAGAGTTTCAGTTGATACTTACGCCACTCTCTCGGCCAACACTTTGTGCCACTGGCCCGTGGGTACTTTTCGAGCTCTACTGGAATCTCTTCGTCAGGAGAAAAATAATACATTTTGCCATCCCGCATTTCTCTGTTCTTCGGTTCGACGTCTGGTTCTGAATAAAAATTACTATTAGGCTAAACAAGGTTTACATTTCATGGGATCACTTTTGCTAACCGTCTTCCAGAATCCTGTGAGGGATAGATTTTATCCGAAGACTCAATCGTTCTCTGAATGAAAGTTGCTGGACAGGCACATTGTCAGTGGTAACGCTTTCACTTGGATTCATAATCTTATTTTTTAGTTCATCAGTTGTTTGTCTCTCTTCTGGCTGGCAAAGGCCTCCTTCACCGTGACCATCGGACTTCTTGAACTTCCATACTAATACAAAAAAAAATATTTATTTTCAGTAGATTTAAACAGCCAATCTTAAATAATTACATACCTGCATTCGGATCTTGCGATCTCCAGGTTCTAAATGCTCCCCCCATCACTCCGTGTATGAACACTATGTCTACTTTAAGCTTCTCCTCGCTCGTCCTGAAGTCAGGGTAGACTTGATAAATACCAGGTGGAAGTGTGTACTTTGAATTGTCTCTGTCAAGGTTATGGAGGGTTTTCCTGGCAGGAAAACTATGAGACACGTCTTCCCATGTGGACATCTCCGTCACCAATCCAAGAATCCCTGATTATTTACATGGTATAGTGGTATAAAATCCAATTCGCCTTAATTTCTGTCAATCACTGCTTATTTACCTGATTCTTCAAACGCCTCATCAGCCTCAGGGCACACTGCTAGGCTGCTCAAGATTTTAATGAGAATCCCCATAACTTCCCGGTCGTTCCTGTACTTGTCTGCGATAACCAGTAATAGGTCGAGGATGCCTTTCTTAATCATGGCTAAATGAGTTATAATAAAGAGTTTACAAAAGTGAAAATTACTTGAAACAGTTGGACTCACTTGGTATTTGGTCCTTGATTCTTGAATGACTCAAAAGCGCCATCAAGCAAGGCATGATTATTGAATCCTCGGAGATTCTTACAGGGAGTTGTGAGGAAAACTCATTTTGGAAACTAGAGGCCAATTCCTGTAGAATTAAAAGTGACTATAAACCACGTTTGTCCAGACATTTTTTAAATTGTGGAGAGTAACCATTTGAGTGTCCAACTTTTCTTCGTCTGTGGGCTTGAAATGTTTCAGAGCTTCTATGCAAGATGTAAGCATTGCTTCGTGGATAGATTCAGGTGGCAGGGCACTTAGAACATCTCTAAACTTTGTGGCTAGGCACATCTACAAGAGACAATAACCTTTTAATTGATGACTGTCTTATTTATAGTCGACTTCTTGCTTTCTGCTACACACAAAATCTAGTGTTGAATAAATGTGAATTAATAGTAATTACTTACTGTTTTCTTGTCTGGGTGTAAACGTGCAGGCCTCGACACCATTTCCTTCCTCGCTCCTGCGTGGGCGAGAGCTACTGCAGTCCTGAAATCAATGGCTGACGCGATTGTAGTGCATTCAGCCACTTAATTAAAAAACAAAAGGGACGTTGAGATTCACATAAAATCAGGATTGTTTGATAAGACTTTAGGCTCACCTGACAATCCTTTCATCGAAACCAGTTTAGTTATGGCATTCTCACGTAGAAGTGGGTCACTACTCTGTGTCTGGAGAATAAAGTGCCAGACGGGCTCTTCACAGTAGGATACCCATGAAGAATACCCTTTGTACCAAGATGTTAGCCCCGCATCTGCATAAAAAGCATAAAAACAACAGAATTAAGGGCTCAAAGGCTCCTCTTGTACGGCAGGGTTTGCATTTAAATTACCGGTGAACAGACTGTAGATAAATTTTGATGGAGAACATTCTCCAACCTCGGCTGCAGTCTCAGGCACAGAATTCCTAATCTTCCGCTGTAACTCTTTTATTTGGTAAGCGACAAGCCTATTCAAAAATTTATTTTAAAAATCGCTTTCATTATTATCCACAAGTAATAATCATACCCGGTTGAGAGCAGGAAGACCCAAAGGAAGTATTTAGCAATACTATACCGGCTTTTGTATACAGGAGAGAAGCTGCCTGAAATTAGACAATGAAAAGGTCAAGATTAAACAAGCTTGTGATGCAAATGTGCTCAGAGTGAGAAAAGGTTATCAGCGTTTGCAATCATTATGAATTCGCAAGGATAAAGCTGGATTCAAATCACAATGCGGGGAACATCCGGAATCTGAGCATGCCCTATTGCCCTCAACGCCAACAGCTCCTATAAAACTGCGACACAGTCGCCGTCAGTCCAAAAAAGCTAAATTAAATATGCCCAGTATTTTCCAATACGTGATCCTATTTGCCATAATTGGAATATTCATCTGTTTCCGAATACTTGGAAGTATTCGGCATGGGAGTAAGAAACGTTACCCACCAGGGCCAATCCGAATTCCACTCTTTGGATTCATGCCATTTTTGGCAATTCACCCGCAAAAAGTCCTGAAGCTACTGGGGAAGTGGTATGGAAGCGTATTTTCCATATTCATCGGCAACTACAGGTAAACGGAATTATTTTCCTAGTTTGTTTTTTTATTGTAAAATTATTGTAAATGTTAAATGCCTAAATTATTTCCACACTAAAAAGGGTTGTCGTGCTAAATGACTGGGCTACTATCAAGGATGCTTTCAAGGAAGACGCTTTCTCCGGACGACCGAATCTGAAAATGCTAGAGGCTCGAAATCGCTGTATTAGAAAAGGTTGGCAAATTGTTCAAATGGAAGAGCTGTTAGCTTTAATTAGTATATATGCTAGGTCTTGTATGCAGCGAGGGGTCGGAATGGCTAGAACAAAGGAAATTCACAATGCGCCTGCTCAAGGACTTTGGCTTTGGCAAAAGAACTATGGAGTGTCTAATTCAAGAAGAGGTGGATGAGCTTGTAGAAGGAATCCAGTGAGTAAACAAGAACATTTTAAACATAAGATAACATAGTAGTTTACTTAAAGGCGAGATTCGGAGCGAGCAATTTGCCTTGGAAATCGGTTTAACATGGCCGTTCTGAATGCACTTTGGAGAATTACGTCAGGGGAGCGTTACAAGCACGAGGACGCGAGTCTTCAGAAACTAATTCAGAATACTGGAGCGTGGGTGACAGTACATTCAATAATTTCTTTTTGAATAACCCTGGATTTTTACCGTAGTGACCTTTCGGAAACGCAGTACACTGGACCCCTACTCTTCCTCCCTTGGCTGGTACAGTTTTGTCCGGGTTTAACGCGATGGAACCAGTTTGTTGATTCGGTTGACTCTGTACACTCATTTCTGGACGGACTCATCCAAGCACATAAAGAAACGTTTGATGAGACAAATCTACGAGATTTCATTGACGCATACTTACTGGAAATTAAAAAAACTACGAATCCAGGCTCAAGCTTCTACGGGAAAGTTGGGGGTTGTTGTACATTGCAATTAATCTGAAAATCTAACTAAATTAATTTGCTATGTTTAATTACAGAGCATTCCCTGCTGGTAGTCTTGCTTGACTTGTTTATGGCAGGGGCGGATACACAGAGCACGACGCTATCCTGGGCATTCCTCTACATGATACTGAATCAACAGGTACAAATAAAAGTTCAGCAGGAAATCGATTCAATAATTGGAGACCAAAAGCCAAGTTGCGAAGATCGAAAATCGTAAGAACTCTTAAGCTTCTCTTACTAATGTTAATTGATTTAATTCATTTTGACGGGGAATTAAGAATGCCATACACGGAAGCCACGATAATGGAAATATTGCGAAAATCCTCATTGGTCCCAATGGGCCTATTCCACTCAACCACAGGACATACTCGTAATCCCTAGCTTTTAATTAATTATGCTCTTCCTTACCAACGATTAAAACTCAAATTTTACACTAGACTTCAGAAACTTTTACATTCCGAAAGACACGGTTATTTTGGCAAACTTGCACAATGCTCTCAATGATGAAACATATTGGGGTGACCCTGAAAACTTTCGACCTGAAAGATTTCTGGACAAAAACACCCAAGTCATCAAGCAAGAAGCCTTCCTACCATTCTCAACGGGTGAGATCCCCTTTACATTGACACACAAAAGAGAAAAGTTAATCTAATTATATTTCAACAGGTAAGAGAGCATGCCCAGGAGAGAACTTGGCTCGGGATCAATTCTTCCTTATTTTTGTTCGGCTACTCCAAACGTTTACATTCCTACCCGTACCAGAAGGGAACAAGTTACCAACAGACATCCCTAAAATTGGGGTAATTCAAAGCCCAATGCCGTACAGAATTATAGCAATCAATCGAACAAGATCCCCTGCGACCTATCCAAAATACCATCCCATATCTAAATGTCATGCTTAAATGCTTTCTTAGATATTAATGTGCCGAGTGAAAGTATCATATAAATGTGAAATAGAAATCAACTGTATATAAAAGTAGCAAATTACCTTGGAGGGTATGGAGATCACGAATTAAAATATGGTTGCATGGCCCAATTCCCAGGTACTTGTGAATCGGACGGGGCTGTGGCTGTGACAGTTGCGTTTCGACACCGGTAATTACTGTGTTGAAGAGCCCAGGACGGTGGATGAGATGAAGGGATGGATGAACCCTTAGGATATCCGTGGAACCGTTGTCTAGAGTTCGTCCAATGGTGGCGTGGATTAGGTAGGTAGGTCTAGGTGTAGCAATAGGACCGCTAACTGCTTGCCGAAGAACCCCGGGTTCCTTGATCTTAGCTACCAGGATTGCTAACTTGGCGTTCATCGGGAAAGCCGGTACCATACTGAAGAATGACATGGTAAGAAACTAATGAGCTGAAACTCTAATCTATCCTGAAGAACTACACTACAAATATTATAAGGTATAAAATGTACAATTATGTACAGCACAAATACAGGGACAAATATTGACTGACAGGTGACCAGGGAGTGTTGGCAGGGCTACTAGGTCGACGTTGGAGTGACAGACTAAGGCTACACGACGTTTCACACGCTAATTAATCGAAAGATAATTAATCTCGAAAAATAGAAGTGAAAACCCCACTCGCCCTCTCGTTTTCTCTTCCAGTCTGCGGAGGGCCCGAAAAATTCATGGCTGGACCCCGATTTTTTGGGCTGTGGAAAGTTAAGGCTGAGCCCAGACAATTCATGGACTTTGTATTTTTAGTTATCGGAACAATAATCGCTCATATACAATCGTTTCGGGCCATTCTCGCTTAAGCGCTTGAACCCAGGATTTATTTAAAAACTATTTAAAAAAACATTGTTCTAAAAAAACCGTGGCCCCCTTGCCTAAGTTTGTAGAGTTTAATGGGCCACAGATGGCCCTTAGTTTTTCGGATCCTTTTTTAAGTAAAAGCAAGTTAGCTCAGCGCAATTAATCAAAACTAGATATGCGCACTTTGTTAACCGAAATAAGGTCTGGGCTTCAGAGGCGTAGGAATGAATTGCCCATGAATTCTCCATTCAAAATCCGGGTAATGAAAGACGGAAGGAGGCAAAGCCTTTTTTTCCTGGGCTCAGTCTTATATTTTTCACGGCTAAAGGGGCTCAAAAACTCAGGGCCCATCCGTGGATTTTATGAGACCACCACAGACTGCCTGCCTTCAAGAAAGTGCGTGTGTGCAAACTGTGGACTTTTCTTCTCCCGCTCCGTCATTTGAACTCCGTCCGAGATGGGGCGAAGTGACCCCCGAATGACCCCAAAGTCTGCAGATGAAAATGTCATTCATGAACCATCTAAAACAACTTCTGCCTTTAGGAATTTGGTGCACTTTTTTTTATTGTCTTTTTGAGACATTTGAACTGCGGTCATATTAGTAATCGCCCCGCGGTTATAGACATTGTCAGAGTTGTAAGGAACTTAAAGGGTAGCAGTCTTGTGACTTTTTCAGTAGGGCTTCTTGTAACTTCGACTCGGTAGAACATAGTCCTTGGACGACTTGAAGAAACTGAGGAGACCATATCGTTTCCCTTTCTTTCCAAAGTAGTTGCTGGTGAAATCATTCCCGTCGTCTCCTAGAAGCGGTCGATGTTCTGTTTGAGTAGGAAGAATGTAGTCATTCGCAGATAGAGACACGAAGAAGGCAAATGGAACAATCCAGAGGCAAATTGTAAAATATGCCATGACCTGGAAAAATTAAGGACAATTTAAAAAATTGAGGTCAAGGACGGGTTTCACACTCACTTGAATGAACGGGTAGTACTGTGAACTAAAGTGATTGAAGGCTAGGTAATGGTTGAAGACGATAAAGAACACCGAGCTAAGGAACGGCACTGATGAGACACAAAAGAAGGGAAATGTTCTCATCACATATAAGTAAGAAAGTTGCCCGGCTATCCCACACAGCATCATTAATAAAGGCAAGTCCTCGAACAAGATGAGTAAAACATAGATCCCCATTTCAAACTGTTAAAAACCAAATTAAGACATCTCATTAAAAAAAAATCTTTCAATTTATGCCGTTTACAAAGTGCTTACCAATATGATATAACGAATAACTTTACAGGCAATGGACGCATATTCTTCTACCAATTCTGCCAAGTAATATAGTCCAGATGCTGCAATAAAATCCAAGAATCAGAGGCAAGATCAAAGTCTAATTTAAGTTCCAACTTACCGATGGATAACGAAGCAAAGGAGAACTGGATGGCGGTTGCAATCCAGCTCAGTAACACGAAAAACCACATTTTGAACCTCCTCCAGCGAGTAACTTCAAGCTGTCCAGGAATAAAACAAAATAGTATAAGTTACACACTGGATTCCACTCAAGATTCTTCTGAAGACACGACAAAAATCAATCCAAAATCAGAGCTACGTTGTAACTCGTAGGATTACCACAGGGACTTGATTTTAGTAATAAGGTGCATAGGGATTTGAGCAGGGTGGCCTAGTGTTTTGGTATCATGGTTAGGAGTGAGTGACACGGGGAAGGGTTAAGGTCAAAAGGTCAAACAGAACTTAAAATCTTACCCGTCCACTGGAGCAAGTGTACTACTGTACTGTGACTGTCATTAGTAAGTAGTAGATGAAAATATTCGTCAGATACGTGATCCTCTCGTGCCGTGACCTTGGTTGACCTTCAGCACTGTTGACCTATGTCACTTGAAAACTGCTTAATTTGCGACGAAGAAAACTTCTCGACGGCCCCAACTGACAACTCATCCACCTTTAAATTCGCGGGCAGAGCGGCGGGGAAAAATTCTCAACTTTGTCATTTGCTTCTTCATTCTTTGACCCTTGATTTGACCTCTGACTTTCCCATTTTGGTTCACTATACAGAAATTACCACAGTCAGTGAACATTGTACTCGATGAAACGCGTCATTCTTATTTACTAATTCTGCTTCAACTTTTCCAGAACGCACAAAACTCTTTCATTCCAGTAGTCGCCCTGCTAAAAGAAGCACGCCACTTCATCCTGGAATCAGGAAGTAATTAATCAAGAATCAGTTCGGAAGGCCAAAATAATAGAGTAATTGACACTAATCAAAGCGTAGGGTGGAGAATTCCATTACGCAGAAACGTACATTTTGCTATTATAAAACCCCTCTGGATCAGATTCCAAGTGGTCAGTAGCCATTCCATTTGACAAAGGTTGACAAACGACTTGAAGTTCAAAATGAAGCTCTGGATTTTCTTAATAGTAGTATTGGCAGTGACATCACCGTGGATGGGAATTGGACAAGCGAAGGTGGTTGCACGCCCTGGACTTGCGTATCGCGTCAGCCAATTCGGGAGTCGAGTAATTACTGGACACGGAAGCAATGGTCATTCGTCATCGAACTTGGGCAGAGGAGGTTTGTTAAAAGGCCTCATTACCAGTGACATTTCCTGACTTTACAGTTCTCTAATTTAGGTTCAGCTGGTGGTGGATACAGTGGTAGGGGATAGAGTGTCACTCGTCGCCACACGTTAGTCGCCAGCCACTCCCGGAGAAGTTATGTTTATTACATTGTTCCTTATTTATTCCTTTAGTATTCCACTTTACTTTAAAGAATTATTTACGAGTAACTAATAAAAGGAATTGACATTTCGAATCGTTTCATCAAAGATGGAAGAAGACTGTTTAAAATTCTGAACAAAATGTCTGATTTAGCAAAAAAAAGTCATTGACGTAGATTAATTTTGGTTTAGAATTAGGTTGGGGTCATCCAAGGAAGCAATCTTAATAAATACCTCACAGAACGCAGGCGCATGGTCCAAATGGCCTCACGAGAAAGTCACGCACCCCTTACGGCTACAAAAATTCGGCACCCCGGCTGACCTTCATCTTCTCCTTGCTCAGTCGGGCAATGACCCCAAGTCGAGATTTCCCTTGAAACCAAAGTTGTGACAGAAAAGTTGAACTCTGTTGACCCTTGATTCACAAATTGAAAATGGCCAAAGAGAAGAACTTATTAACTTATTCCATTCTGCAAAGATGTGGCTGAATGACTGACTAACGAGTGGAGTTTTATAAACTTTAAAATTATGGATGGAAATGAAAATCAAAAGTAAAGTTTAAATGATGAGTAAAAAGACCAAACGCAAAATAAAACACTGAAGCTGCGCTGAAAGAATTTTGTGCGAAAACCCCGATTTATTTTCGCGAAATCCTACTTATGTCTCTCCTTATTAATACCCCAGTTCCTTATTCCAGATCATTAATTAGTAACATCACTGTGTTAGTTTGGCTTTGTTGTTGTAGTTGTGTGTTGATTTGATTTTGAAAAGGTGTGAGTTTAGGCGTCATCTTCTTCTCCCTCGACTTCAAGTCCTCCTTCTCCCTCGACTTCAAGTCCTCCTTCTTCCTCGGCGACGGCGTTTTGGTATTGCTGATATTCGCTCACCAACTGAAAAAGAACCAAAAGGTCAATGAATTTTAGTCTGCCAGATTTAACTGTGCAAAACTGGACTTACGTCGTTCATGTTGGATTCGGCGTCGGTGAATTCCATTTCGTCCATACCCTCTCCAGTGTACCAATGAAGGAAGGCCTTTCGACGGAACATGGCGGAAAACTGCTCGGACACTCGCTTGAACAACTGCTGAATAGAGGTGCTGTTTCCGATGAACGTGCCAGACATTTTCAAACCTCGAGGTGGAATGTCACAAACCTAAAGAATATAAATAACACTCATTATTACCCAAGCTAAAGTGATGCTAAGGAGCTAAGGCTCTGGAATTCTTACCGCAGTCTTGACATTATTCGGAATCCATTCAACAAAGTAGGTTGAGTTCTTGTTCTGCACATTCAGCATTTGTTCATCGACTTCCTTCATCGAAAGCGATCCTCGGAAAATTGCGGCAACCTAAATAACAAAACAAAAATTAGCTTTATTCTAATTGGACGTTAATTATTTTTGGCTTACCGTCAAGTACCGTCCATGGCGGGGATCGCAGGCAGCCATCATGTTCTTCGCGTCGAACATTTGCTGCGTCAGTTCTGGAACGGTAAGCGACTGATACTGCTGATTTCCACGTGAAGTGAGGGGAGCAAATCCAGCGATGAAGAAGTGGAGACGTGGGAATGGAACCATGTTCACAGCCAACTTCCGAAGGTCTGCATTGAGCTGGCCGGCAAAGCGTAGACAAGTTGTCACTCCTGACATTGTGGCAGAGACGAGGTGGTTGAGATCGCCGTAAGATGGGGTGTTCAACTTCAGCGTCCGGAAGCAGATGTCGTAGAGAGCCTCGTTGTCAATGCAATAGGTTTCGTCCGTGTTCTCGACCAGCTGATGGACACTCAGGGTGCAGTTGTACGGCTCGACCACTGTATCTGAAACCTACAAGGACAGTTGTACATTTAGCACTCATCCTGATTGTAAATACATAAAAATGGTTCCCTTACCTTAGGAGAAGGGACGACACTGAACGTGCACATGATTCTATCCGGATACTCTTCGCGAATCTTGGAGATAAGAAGGGTTCCAAGTCCAGAGCCAGTACCGCCACCCAATGAATGAGTTAGCTGGAACCCTTGCAAGCAGTCGCAGTTTTCGGCCTCCTTCCGAACCACGTCCAGGACAGAGTCGACCAGCTCAGCACCTTCGGTGTAGTGCCCCTTAGCCCAGTTGTTTCCCGCTCCACTTTGCCCAAATACGAAGTTGTCCGGGCGAAACAGCTGTCCAAATGGTCCCGATCGAACAGAATCCATGGTTCCTGGCTCAAGGTCCACCAGAATTGCACGCGGGACGTATTTTCCTTCTAAGAAACCAAAGAATGAAAAGGTATTAATTTAAATCCAGGGATGAAACAAAGAGGTAATTAACTCACCAGTCCCCTCGTTGTAATAGACGTTGATTCGCTCCAGCTGCAAGTCAGCGTCTCCGCAGTACGTACCCGTCGGGTCGATGCCATGTTCATCAGAGATGACTTCCCAGAACTAAAAAGAAAGAAAGAAAGCCTTGAATAACACACTATAGTCAATTAATTAATCATGATTCATGAAATGAATTTGGCCATGGCTCACCTTTGATCCGATCTGATTACCACATTGACCGGCTTGAATGTGGACGATTTCACGCATTTTCCTGAAGGTTCTTCAAAAAGTTCAGAAAAAGAAAAAAGAAGAGGGAGGAGCGACCGACGACCAACTCAGTTGAAATTAAAGTGAAAATTGAGCGAAGACGGGGACTGGGCAACGAGTTTCATGACTTTTGCGGACGTCCAAGAGGATGGAAAGACGGGCGCGCAGGAGGAAGAAAATGGAGCGGGTGAGCATGCGCGTACACCAAACAGGCTTCCTCTGGTCAATGACCTCACTATAGGCAACAAGAGCCACACCCCAAAGATAATGCATCGGTATAATATACTGCTGGAGGTCAAAGGACACTGAATAAACCAAAAATATGGACAAGCAATTTACCTGATGATCATGAATAGAACTTAATTTCAATTGAAATAATTGAACAAAACAATGATTTTATACAAAAGCTATGGCTAACATAACTTCCTGAATTGATTGAATTAACTAGAAAGAATAATTAATTTAGGAATTGATTGTAGCATAATGCTGATCAAGCATAGTTGACGCAAGTGGACTTCACCTCAAGATTCACAGCACCCCTAAAAACGTCCTAGATATTCAATGTCAAATTAGCAAATGTCATTAGAGTGAGTTAGGGATCATAAAGGGGATGATAACTTACTTTAGCTTGACGTCAAACTCATCAAGGATTTCGGGGGTGACGACGATCGTCCTCTCCTGAAACGAAACAAAGACATGAATTTTAGAGTAATTTACTGTGAAAATCAATCCACAAAGTTAAAGTTATTACGTCCGAAAGGAGCGTGTCCGCTGTAGCTTGCTCTCCAGGGATTCCCAACTCCTCCAATTTACTCCTAAGAAGAACTGTTGAGTCTTTGAGCAGTCGATCAATGTCCGATTGAAGAGAGTCTTTTCTTTTCATGAGGGACTTGTGTCTACTCTGCTCCAACTCGATTTGCTCCAGAATGTGTTGGCGGTACTCGGGTGTCTTCATTTGCTCAACAGCATCCAACATCTGGTTTTGAAACATATTCAAAAGTTTCTGAAGAGCATATGGAGTATCCCGGCAAGGGATCGGTAGTTCCTCATGCTGGATAACTCCGGCAGTGGCAGTGGTGAGCTGAGTTAACTTTTGGTCCACGCAACCAGGGGCGGGAGGCAATACTTTGCCCTCTGCGAAACACAATGAAATTATAACTTCCTTTTCATTTAATTTTAAGTTCTGAATTAGATTTTAACCAACCTTGTGCCGAGGTGCTTAGGAGAGTTTTCTTATGTAAGAGATCTAGCCCTACAATTTTAAGGGCTCGTTTTGTTCTCTTGTTAAGGCGACCTTTTCTAGGTTTCCGTAATGAGGCACCGCCTCCTCGGGCAGTAGTTTTTACTGGTGGTGAGGTCACGCATGAAGCCAAAGTGTCGTTGGAGCAGGAACCAGCCGCCTCTGTCGGATTTGGGATTGGAGACAGCGGACCATCCGACTTTTTTGCGAAGTTGAACGGGTCATGCGGGCCGTCACGGGGATGAGGGAGTATAATGGACTGTAATTTTAAAAGACGTATTAGTAACGTCTTTGACTTTGAAATTGTTCCTTACCTTGTCATTGTCGAAATCGGAACCATCAATCCAACGGTCGAACTTTGATGACATGTCTTTGGACGAATTCCCCAGGAGTTCCTCAGGATCCCTAGAAGGAATTGGATGCACTAATTATACTAAAGCTCCTAAAGTTATTAATAAAATCATAAAAGTATATTTTGGAAGGCATGTTTACATTTTGTCTCCGTTGACTCAACTTCCCTTTCGGCAATGCCAAAAGGTATGGAACAGGTAACAGGTTGTTGGAGCGTTCTGGCAGGAGGTCTTTCCCAGGACGGCAGTGAGCGCAAGAATGAGCCTTTCGTTCCATGGCCGTTGCGTCTGTTGTTTAAATCGTAAGTAAAAAGTAAAATAAACCAATGAGGTGTCGCCTGCTGCCGTGGCAGACTGTAATTGGCTGAGAACAGCCAATGGGAATAAACCAATGAAAAATAAACCCTGAAAATTTTGAAGAACCAATTCCACTGTCCCATAACTTGAATCCTTGTGACATTTTTAATTGGACAAGTGCCTTCTGCATATTTTCGGCCTTAGTGTGGAGATGCTGAAAATGTTGAAGTATCAAATAGCGTCCAGTGCCTGACTTTTTATTTAGAAGCTTATCAGGGTCATCGAGGTCATCCAAGTCACTGGACTTTAATGGAAATGAAATGACCACGTCAGGCAGAAATCCCTGGAAATTCCAAACACAGTTGCTGGAACAGGAGCAGAATTTTGGGGAAATTGGACGGAGGGCGGGAGGGGAAAATTCCCTTCATTTCATCAATAATTGATAATTTTTAATTCTTTTCTTTTTCTTTAATTTTTTAATTTCAATTAATAATTGGCAAGTGCTCATCCCTTACGGTTGAGCGACCTCTCCTCGTCCTCTTTTGGCTTAAGGCGAGTACCCACTGCTTACTAACGAAGAAGGTAATTCACCATAATTAACTTAATTAGTCTAGGTTGTTCATTCACTCGGTCAACGTATGCTCTTTGTGTCTAGAAATTACTGACTGGGACTCCATGGATGGCTTCATTCCAGCTAAACAGCTCAACAGGGCTCAGCGGAGACTTGCTTCCAGAAGAAGACACATCAACCAAGTGTCGTGTGGAGAGGGGTCAAAGGAAAATGTCATCGACACGCCTCAGCACGAGATGATTCGGTCAGTTCCCAAAACATTGAAATAAATGGTCTTAATGGTACTAATATTGATTGATTTATTTAAAATTTTAGGCGCTTGAATGCCTGTGTATCACACATGAGGAGTGATGAATATTTCCAGACATTTTCAAAGGTTCTGGACGAAGCATTTCGGAAGTCAGAAGTTTCAGTCACTAGGATCGTCTGCTATGCACTCGGATCATTTGGATCAAGCACAAACCC